>NCQV01052344.1:0-11441 GCA_002740545.1 Lophocereus schottii | reverse complement strand
ACACTTACCAATCTCTCCTGGGTACTTAGTGAAACAAGTTCTGGAACTGTTCTGATGCCTGTTCCCGTATCAGTTCAAGAATAATTGTGTTGAGTAGCCGGTTCTATTCAAGTTCAGCAATGCTTTTTCCTGACTGGTTCGCTCCTTACCCACCTTTCAAATTATCAGTTCCTAGGCTTGATTCACCTTTAGGAGCCTTACCTTTGTCAACTATGGAGTTTCGAGTGAGCGAGAGGTCTTTTCTCACAAAACCAAGTTCAAACTCTTCATCCTGTGTATCATGCTCAATGAAGGACTTAGTCTCATCAAACAATACATGTACACTTTCCTCAATACACAAGGTTCATTTGTTAAAGACTTTGTAGGCCTTACTATGTGACGAGTACCCTAAGAATATGGCTTCATCACTTCTAGGGTCGAGCTTTCCCAAGGGTTCCTTCCCATTATTGTGCACATAACATTTGCAACTAAACACCCTTATGTGAATAATATTAGGCTTTTGTCCTTTGAAAAGTTCATAGGGAGTCTTGTTAAGTATAGATCTGATCATGCACCTATTAATAATGTAACATGATGTATTCAGTACATCTGTCCAAAAGTTTCTAGGAAGAGTACTAGCGACAAGCATAGTCCTAGCCATGTCTTCTAGAGTACGATTTTTACGCTCTATCACCCTATTCTGTTGGGGTGTTCTAGGGGCAAAAAAGTTATGATCTACACCGTGTTCTTTACGATAATCAATGAAGCTCGAGTTTTTAAATTCTTTGCCATGGTCAAACCTAAGACTTACCAATGAATGTCCTACTCTCTTTTCAATTTTCTTAAGAAGTACAAAAAACTTCTCAGCTGATTCATCTTTCGATGCAAAAGATAAGGTCCAAGTGAAATAAGAGTAATTATCCACTATAACAAACACATACCTCTTCCCACCTCTACTTGTGATTCTCATAGGACTGCATAAATCAATGAGGTCGAGAAGTGCTAACACATTTCTTTGACTTGAAAGAAGTCATAACCTATTTTCCTCTAGCCCAAGCATTGCACACCTTGTCATCATTGTACTTGATGGAAGGTAGTTCAACTACTAGGTCCTTAGAAACAAGTTTATTCAAAAGAGAAGGCTTGCATGACCTAGCCTCTTGTGCCAACGCATAACATCGTCATCAAGAGCACTTAAACAAGTTAAATGATTTTAGAGAAGTGAAAGAACACACACTTTATACACATTTCTGTGTCGCTTCCCCCTGAACACAACACCACCAGAATTAACATTGGTAATCAAGCATTGATCTGAAGAGAATTCAATATGATTACTTCTATCACACAATTGAGATACACTTAGCAAATTATGTTATAAACCGTCTACCAAATACACATTATTAATAGAGTGAGAGAGTAATTTACCTATCTTACCTACAGCGATAATTTTTTCAGATTTGCTATTTTTAAATGCAACTCTCCCTCCATCAAAGGCTGTAAGTTAGAGAAAGTTTGATCCATCTCCCATCATGTGTCTCAAGCAACCACTATTGAAGAACCATAATTGGTTGCCTCCTTTAACTTTAGCTTGTAAAACAGCTAATTGTTTGTCTTAGGAACCCAGATCCACTTGGGTCCCATTTTCTTTGACCTAGAGGTTAACTCATGTTTTCTAATCCATACTTGTTTAACCTATAATGAGTTTCCCTCCATGGCTCTTTTTCTCAAAGGACAAGCATAGCGATAATGATCAGTTTTTCCACAGTAAAAACATATTATATTTTCTTTAAGTCCAACATTTTTTTGGCTAACTGGTCTAGTGACACGCCTAGTCACAAATCCTAGTCCCTTTTTATTACGATTATGCTGAGTGTTTAACCAATTAAGTGCTTCTGAGGAACTGTTCCAATGCCTATTTTGAACAAGGTCAGATTCGGTCTTATGAAACTTTTCAAGCAACTGACTATTTTCATTTATCAGGGCTTCTATCCTGAGTACTTCTGAGGAACTATTCCTGTGCCTATTCTGAACGAGGTTAGATTTGGTCTTATGAACCTTTTCAAGCAACTGATTGTTTTCACTCACCAATAAATCTATCTTAAGTTTCAGTTCTCGGGACTGTTCGTCCAGCTTTGAGAGATCAGTGTTAAACACTTCTTCTCTCTTGTTCATTAGTTCTTTTAGCATGTCAATGTCCCTGCTTAAGGCAAAAGTTTTTTTTTCTTGTTCAGACGTGAGAATCTCATTTGCTTGATCAAGTTCTTGTATGGTTTTTTTAAGCATTTGAACATCCCTTTTTAACTTGAAACAAGTATCTTTAATCATACAATTCTCAATACTTATTGCCTCACATTTATCCATTAAGGAAAATAATAATTTCAGAATTTTTGCTTTGTTAAAACCACGTACCTTTTCCTTGAATTGGGATATGCTCTTGTCCGATTCTGAGTCAGCTTCGGATTCACTTCTGGTCATAAGCGCCAGTGTAGCAGCTTCGTCTTAGGAGCTATCCGCTTCTTCTAAAGTTTCACCCCATGCTGTCACCATAGCGTTAGTGAACCGCTTTGCAGGACTACTAAGCTGGGCTTCTTTTTGCAGTTTCGGAACTGTTCTGACGCCTGTTCTTCCTTTTGCGTGGGGTAACATTTTACAATGTGGTCATGCTTTCCACATTTGAAACACCCATAGGCTTGGTCTTGGTCGTTGTTCCTTGCTTTGCTGGTACTCCCCTTCTTGATGCTTTTTCCAAACTTGCTGAAGCTTTTCTTGAACTTACGAGTTACCAAGGCCATCTCTTCCTCATTCAAGTCCGAATCATCACTTCCCATGGCCTTTAGGGCAAGGCCTCGATCTTTCTTTATTTTTACTTTCATCTGGGAGTTTTTCCTCAACTCGTAAGTTTGAAAGTTCCCAATGAGCTCATCCAAAGAGATTTTGTACATCTTCTTTGCTTCCTGGATGGCTGTAACTTTCATTTCCCACAAATGAGGCAAAAATCGTAGGATCTTCCTTACGAATTCCTCGGTGGTAAAGGATTTTCCCAAGGATTTTAACGCATTAGTGATGTGGATAAAACGTGTATACATATCCATCACTGTCTCATTGTCACTCATTTCGAATAGTTCGCACTTTCTCACCAACAGCTTGATCCTAGGCTGTTTGACTTGGTTGGTTCCTTCATGAGCCACACGAAGAGCATTCCATATCTCCTTTTCCAATTCACACTTTGAGATATGAGTGTACTCGTCTGGTCCAAGGCCAAAGTATAGCAATTTCTTGGCCCTTGCGTTTTTCTCTAGTTTCTTGAAGTCATCTAAGTCAAACTCATTTGACTTCTTAGAAACTATTTTGCCATCTTCTATGGTTTTCATTGGAATACAAGGACCATTCTCAATGATCATCCACAGCTCATAATCGCCAGCTTGAAAGTAATTTTCCATATAGTTTTTCCATCAATTGTAATGTTACCCATTAAAGTATGGTGGTCGAGTCATAGATTGACCCTCTAAGATTGCTTGTACTGCACTCATCTTTTCAGGATATCTCAAGGTGTCAGCCTATGTGTGAGAACTCTACTTTGATACCACTTGTTAGATTTTAATCCCACAAGGACACAAGAGGAAGGGTGAATTGGGTCTACCAACTTTTCGAATTATTTTAAAACACTCGTGGGAACTATTTGGAGTACATGTTTTCAGTGAGACAGAACAAAAGTAATTACGGAAATAGTAAAGGAAACACAATACTTTTACGTGGAAAACAACTTCTGGCCTAACTGAGGTGTAAAAACCACGACCTACCACAATAGGATATCAGCAACACTTTCACTAAACAGGCCGAACATGTTACAACCGTAACACACGCAACTTAGAATACCCAACACTCTTTACAAACATAAATCCAAAGTCTCCCAAGACTTGGACAAATACTCACGGACACAACATCCTCACGTCCACCACGGACACAATGTCCAACGTCTACCAAGACTTGGACAACCTCTTATCACAATAACAGAAAAGAGATAAAAATACCTTACTTGAATGCTTCTAAATAAGCTGAGTGTAAGGTACAATACAACTTTTATTATGCCAATAATGAAGACTTGATTAAGCAGTCCCTTTGAAGGTTTTCTCTCAGAAAATTCAAACTCTCAAAGAAAATTTTAAACCCTTAGAAAACCTTGAGAAAAACTGGAGAAGGAGGAGACTTAAATAGTGTGGTGCATATGGCGCACGTGTATGGCAAAGAGAATTCCACGCCCGTTTAGCAACTTAGCAGCCAAGCTCCTCATAATTTCTCCACTTGATATTCTTTCCTTAAAAGATAGGATAAGATCTTTCAAAAATCCTTCAATAGTATCTTTTAAAGACAGAAACCTTTTTAGAATCTACTACTAAAAAATCTCTCAACATTATCTTTAAAGAAAAATTCTTTTTGGACTCAACTGACACAAGAAAATTAATCCTAATTATTTCAAGAAAATCATCAGTCAAAAACATCATTCTAAAATCTTGAAATTTGTTTTCGTCTTTGACGTCAGAATACCGCAGACCTAACTTCTCAGAACTGTTCTGAGGCAGTGTTCTGAAATACTTAAAAAAACTTTCAAAGCAAACGCTAAGTCGAGACCTTCTAATTGGCATATTAATAAGAATCTAAAAAATAAAACCAATGCTAAGCCAAAGACCTTTGTTATTAGCTAAACTCCTTGGACATGATTTTGATGTTCCATGCGATGCTCTATGCTCTGTGCTCATAACTGTTCTGAGGTAATGTTCTTAGACTCTTGTTATCAGCTGGGCTCCTTGTGCATGTATCAACTCTGATGTTCCATACTCATTCGAACCGCTCCAAGTATTTTCGGATCCTGTTTGAACACACAACTTAAGCACAGCATATTGACTGGTCCACTTGGGTTGTTATCATCAAAACCTTAGACATTAATTGGGTCAATAGAGTTTTTTGCATAATTTTTCTTGTTGTTCAACAGTCTGCTGTTTAATAGATAATTCAAGTAATGAGATTGTCAATGCTATCTCACATTGTGATGGTATTACCTTCTCATCGCACTAACTGCGTGTAAACTCAATTTTCTGATGAGTGTAAGCCTTACTTAATTTTTCTATAAGAATTGAGTGACCATTAATTGTGAATATTATTTGGTTTATGGCCTGTGTGCACAGAGAATGTAATCTCTCAAAATTGTTTCTAATAATCATGCCATGAGATGGTTGATTGGTAGCCCATAGAACTGGTATAATGCATTAAACTCCACCTAATTTTATGGATAACACTTTTATAGCTGCATTGTGGCTTATAATACTTTTATCAGTAGTCCTTACATGTAAAGGATTCTTAGCTTTTTTCCACATAAATTTTGAAAATAATGATCTTTTTCCAAAGCATACAGAACGACCACTATCAATGTAGGTACACAACTTATATTTATTATATCCCTCTAAGCATACATTTATTAGGATATAGATACTATTAGGATTTGTATTAGTAGCTTTATAACATATCTCCATAGTCATATGTTTGACTAATTCATCCTCATAGATTGGTTCATTGATAGTTCTACTTTTGTACCCAATGGCCTTCCTTTCTAGCTTCATACTTCAATCTACACTAGGTCTTATAGATTCAAAACTCATTCTACTCATTTCACTGGTCACGCTAATTGTATCATTTTCTTTAAGCTCTTCTTTAACTGATGAAGATCCTTCTGCCCAATCTGATCTTGTACTCATGCTTCTTAATAATTAGGATTTGATGGTGATTTTCCCCTCCTCATCAATTTGTTAATATATTTTTCTTATTGATCTTTGTAGTGTTAGCAAAGCTAGATATCTATGAATGATCGATTTTTATCTCCTAAGAATTGGACTTAGTCATTTGGATCTTTTGCATAAGGGTAGGACTTTTAAATTTTTCTGCTTCTATCACTGTTACCTTAATCTTTGGGTCTATTGTATTATCTAATTTGTGGATAATTTTACAAAATATCCTTAAAAGATATCCTTCTATTTTCATGTCCATCCCAACTATTTTTATCTTAGGAGATAAGAAATTTTTAATAAATTCATCTTTTAGACTCACATACTATCCTGATCAGCAGTTAAATCCTACTGACCCGTTGCATGAATTGGTCTTTATCCATGTGATAATTTGATTATTGAATTTAGTATGCCTAATATCACAGAATAAAGCGTAAATATCAATATCTTTACCATAATATTGTAATAGAGTGATTTGAACTTGGACACTTTCGACTTGGATATACCTATACTTCTTATCTTTGTTATGCTTGAGGATATTTTTTTCAATTAATGAGATTAACTTCTCCAATGTCATACTCACAATCCTTTATCTTCAAATCTTCTTCCATCATTCCACATATGTATTTGGTTTTTAATAGAAAGATGGATTTTTTTATAAATCATGTCTTTTTGGATTATGGGAAGAACCTAATCTCCTTTGACTTCCTCATGATTATTGTTTACAACAAGTTCTTCCCCTTGAACATCACCAGGGCTGATAGAGCTACTCTCTATCATATGACTTGTTTCCTGATAATCACTTTCTTCATATTCATTGTCCAATATGATTTCAACAATCCCTTTGTTATTATTTAGAGTTAGGTCTAATGCTTCATCTTCACTACGTTCAACATAATGTAGGCTTCCTAAGATTTCAATAACCTTATTATTCTTGTTATTTTTGCATTCATTAGCAAAATGTCCCACTTCCTCACATGCCTAACATTTGCACTTGTTTTTCCTTGTAAGACAATAAGCTGCACTCCTGAAAAATCTATATTTTTTATGACTTGGTTTGTTATAATATTTTCTTTTATATTTCTCTCCCCTTTGCTTATTAAGCTCGTTTTCTTATAGAATTTTCATTTTCTTCTCCTTTCAGGCTCTTTTTCCAATTGATGAGGTGAATCCCAGGAAGTTAGGAATTGTTTCTTAATCTTCTTTTGCTTTTAAAAATCAAGACATTAATCATTGACCCATTTTCTTAAAGAAGAGATTCTTGAACCAATGGTATCAATGACATTTGTTCGTTCAAGCCATGCAATGTATTTTTCATTAATTATAAAATTTATCAGATACGGCAATTTATCATAGAACATACTAAGATTAGTGTCATTATGCCCAATTTTGAATAATATTGATTAAATTCAACAATATAATTTTCTAGATATCTCATGTCTCATAATTCTGTATTATTAATCTTTCTCTGGCATTATCTTACTTTTTCTTCTGAATTAAGTTTAGCTCCAATAAACTTAGTTTCAATTTACTTGGATAAATTCTTGAACATTGCAGCTGGTATTTTTATCATCTCAATGTGTTTTTACCATCTTTATTTAATAAATCATACCAGTCAGCTACAGTGTTAGAAAAACTATGTTCAATGTAGTTTAGCAAATTTGTAGCAGCCCAGGTAGTGTTTAAGTTTAAGACACTATTCATGCCTCTTTTCTAATGTTCAAATATTTCTTCTCTATTATAAGGTCCATCTATATTTCAGATGTATCCCATTTAACTAGTTGGGGTAAGACCAACTTCTTCAAAGGTTGTACTTTTCTTTGAGATGAACCTGAAGGAAAAATTGATTACGTCCTACTAGAACGTATCTAGGTCTTATAAAATGAGTATTTCTTTTAAAACGTTCACCAAATTCTTCAGGTTTAGGAGCAACGCTGTCAACAAGATTGGTCTCTATTTCACCTAAGTCGAGTCCTTCTTTAATTTCATTAATCTCATCTTCAACGGTCAATTTACCATATTTTTTATCCAGTTTTTGTCTGATTTCTTCTAAAGTCAGATCTTCTAGTTTAATAAGATTCATCCACTGATATATTTCTTCTTCTAATTAGACATTATTAGTCTCTTCATTATCATCAGATAACATGCCATATTTGTCACTAATTGCGCTCATAATCTTATTTAATTCTTGTGAATTTTGTTCTTTCTCAAACATGTTTTGTAATTTTTCAACAGTATACTGATTATACTCCGTCCTCTTCTTCTTTTTCTGCTTTTTCAGCCGATTTTTCATCTGATTTTTCTCATACTTATTTTTGAATTTTTATAACATGCAAAGGAAATGAATTTTTATTTTTTCGGTTTTGAAAAGGATATTTATGCTGAAATAGAGTACTAATGCTGCAAGTAGCTTTTTCGCTATGCCTAACTTCGTTAATTAGTAGAGCTGAATTACAGACATTTGCTTTTTAAGCTCCTTAACTTCCGTCTTAATTTTAGCTAATTCTACTTTTAATTCTAAAACTATATCAGTGATATAGTGTAATTGAGGTGCTATAGAAGAAATCCCTTCTGATGAGTGAACAATATGTGAATAATTCGAAACAGGGCAAGCCGGCGATAATTCAAGCATACAGTTAATAAGCTTAATTATCTTAATTATTTTTTGTCACGTGGCTCTGATACCAAATGAAAGAGGACCGAAATAGTGCTTAATGAGAAAAATTACACATGCACAAATTTAAAATTTTTGAAACTAAGTTTTAAGGATTGGGGTTAAAATACAAATTCCAAAAGTTTAGAGATTTAAGAAAAATGGAGGGTACCTAAAAATTCAGTTAGCAAACGTCAAGGTACAAAATTATTCACTCTAAAACAGTAGGGTATGAAAAAATTAATGTCGCATACGTCGAGGACTAAAATGTTAACTTTCCTTTTTGGGGAGTAAAAAAGTGAGGCATATTATTATTACTTGTCAGCTTTTGCTAGTGTAGAAATACGAGACAGAACTTTTGGGAAAAAAAGAGACAGAATGTTTGTATAAAACAAACTATTCTAGTATGTATCACATATTTTTTATTAGTGTTGTACGTTAGTGATAATGTTAATAGATGGGCACCCCTACTTTAAACATTTAGATCTGCCACTAATGGAATATTCAATGTATTACAGACGTATAATTATTACAATTTAATTGGGTTATTCAATTCAAAAGAAAAAATTAAATTACTTTTCCACAACCCAGATCTTTTGCATACAAATTATCTTCCGGTAATACAATTTAGAAATTGAGTAAAATTTACTTGATTTTTAATATAATGACCTTTCACATTATTCAATCTAACTCATGGCTCCTCCATACAGGTTTTGACTCAACCTTAATGTGACAAATTCATGATGCGAAATGAAGGTTAGCGCAGCGATTTGTGCAACAGGCAGACTATATTACGGAAACAAATATTGTAAATATTTTGTTTTATATTCCTTGCATATATTTTGTGATATTTTGTGATAATTTTTTGGTTACTTGAAGCCAAGTTAGGTAAGTTTAGGAGATGTGTTTGATTACAACTCAACTTTGTAAACATGCTTGATGTATTTAAGCCATAGACTCGGCCCTGGCAAGAATGAATAAAGCAAAAATATTTCTTCCATATTCCAGCCTTGTTTATTTCATGGTACCAAAGCCTCATTCCTCTTAACTCTATCATCATCTCGACATGGCCACCCATTCACCATACTTCCTTTATCCCTCAAACTCTCCGGGGGCTATCATAATCGCAATAAAATTTGACGGAAAAAATTACGATTTATAGGAACAAGCGGTTAGGACCTCGTTGAAATCCAAGAACAAGCTTGGATTCATCGATGGTATGTTTACTAAACCAGAAAGTAAAGGAAAGGAAGTTACGGATAAAGAAAGAGTGTGGGAGATGGTGAACTCCATGGTTATATCATGGATTGTGAATGTTATTGAACCTAGACTCTACAAAAGCATAGTATATATCGATACTGCCTTTAAACTCTAGGAAAATATTAAGAAATGGTATGCAATGCCAAATATTCCTAGGATCCATGAACTAAAGACGGAAATTGCATCTTGCAAGCAAAATCGAAAAGATGTAGTTGACTTCTTTTCAATATCGATGGGTCTATGAAATGAACTTGACAACTATGTACAAATTCCGGCATGTACTTGTGGAGCCGCCGCAAAAATAGTGAAGTTCATGAAAGAAGACAAGGTTCATTAGTTTCTAATGGGGTTAGATGACGATTCCTTTTCAACTGTACGAAGCCAGATATTAGGGTTGGAAACTCTACCATCATTGGACAAAATTTACAATATGGTGCAACAGGAAGAGAAGCATAAATTGATGATGGCTGATGGTGATCTCAAAATGGAGAATGTAGGCACCTTTGCCGTGTCATACATTGCTCGACCAAGCGATATGCAAGGCGAGAGACCCAGTTGCAAACACTGCGGCAAGCTAGGTTATAAGGAAGCTACGTGCTTAGAGTTAGTCGGATGTCCACCTGGTTGGACTGTTCGGGGAGGAAAAGGCAGTAGGGGCGAAAACCGAGGTGGCCGGAGCAGCGCCGGGCATGGACAAGGACGAGAGGCAGTGAACACTACTCAGGCTTACATAGAACCAGGGGGTGATGCCAAGGAGTTTCACACCACTGCCATAACCGGGTTTACTCCTGAACAGGTACAAAGGCTCCTGAGTCTCATTGAGACACCTAAGTCTGGGTACGAAAAGATGTCAAGTAATCAAATTTGGTTCCCTAACTCCAGCGCTTCATGTCATATGACATGTTTTTCAGAGGAATTGTGTGATGTTTCTAACGCAGAATCAATTCCGGTTGAATTGCCTAATGGCAGTCTTACAATGGCCACGAAATGGGAAAGTGTCCAGTTAAACCCGAACATGAAATTACGACATGTTTTATATGTTTCGGGTCTAAATTGTAGCTTAATTTCTATTGCGCAATTAATTGAAGAAAATGCTTGCAATGTAACATTTACTAAGACGTTATGCATGATAAAGGACCTTATCTTGAGGTGCTTGATTGGGGTGGTGAGCCTAGAAGAGGGGTCTACTACTTGAAGGATTTACCACCGACAAGCATTCAAGTTTAATAAGGTGTTATCTTATGATGTATGGTATTGTGGATTAGGGTGTCCTTCAAGACAGGCTTTGTTGAATTCTTCCAGTATTAGTTGTCAAGGAACTAAGAATGGTTTATGTAATGTGTGCATAAGGGCCAAATAAACTCGCAAACCCTTTTCCCTTCGTGAAAATAAAGCAACTAATTCTTTTGACCTTATATATTACGACATATGGGGTGCATATCATATTAAGTCATTTTTGGGTGCCAAATATTTTCTCATTATAATTGATGATGCCAGTCGGGGTGTTTGGGTCCATTTAATGAATGAAAAGAGAGAGGCCTCTCAACTATTAATGGATTTTTGTGTTATGATTAATACACAATTTGGGACCAATGTGAAAATATTAGGAGTGACAATGGTGCCAAGTTCACATCTAATCCCATGAGAAAATTCTATAGAGAAAAGGGAATTATTCATGAAACGAGTTATGTAGACACTCCACAACAAAATGGAATGGTCCAAAAGAAACATCGACATATCCTAGATGTTGCTAGGGCTTTGCGATCACTACT
>NCQV01052336.1:0-11244 GCA_002740545.1 Lophocereus schottii | reverse complement strand
AATTTTTTTATTTTTATTTTTAATTTTTGTTTTTAATTTTTAATTTTTAATTTTGACATTTTTTATTTAATTTTTTAAAATTTTTATTTTTATTCCAAAAAATCTACAGGAAATTCCAAAAAATTTAAAAAAAGAAAGAAATAGTAATTAAATAAATAATTAAAAATGTAAAAATAATAAATAAATAAACAAATAAATAAGTAAATAGTAAAAAACAAAATAAATAAATAAATAATAAACAATTAGAAAATCTAAAGTAAATAAAAATAAATAAATAAATAAATGATAAATAAATAATGATAATAATAAATGAAAAATACTTAATCAATAAAAATAAATAAAAAATAAACAAAAAATAAACAAAAAATAAATAAGAAAATAAAAAATAAATAAGTAAAAAATAAAAAATTTAGCAATGAGAAGAATAGAGCCTAATAATAAGTTTTTTAGATTAAAAATATTAATATTAATATAAAAAGGTAAAAAATAAAAAATTTGATTCCATTCCTTTATTAAACCAAACACATGATTTCAAAGAATCAAATTCCATTTTATTCCTTCTAGATTTCAAATCTCATTCCATTCCATTCCACTCCAAGTTAACCTAACGGGCCCTATATGTATGTTATATCTGCCTACCATAATTGTAAATTTTGAATTGATGATGACTAATATATAGTGGAAATTCTTAAGCAATTTGTATGTTATATCTACCTACCATAATTGAATGAGAATTTTGTCTATTGGTACATTTTGTCCTCTATCACGAGATAAAAAATCAAGTGCCAAGGAATTTTAGATCTGACATCCACTTTTCTCAAATGACAAACCCATGTGTATGCATGCAGACGTGCATGATGAATTTTCACCACGTAAGGCACCATCTATATACTTCCAAGACTCAGTTAAAGGATAATTTACACTTTCCTGTTGTACTTATTGGACTTTAGTCACCAGCATCTTCATCTGTCCATGAACAAGGGACAAATAACATCAATAAAATATGGTATAAAAGGCCAGCTTAGCTTGAGATTCTTTGATTGAACCCTCTTCACATGGTTTAATTTTCTTCAAATTTGTTTAAATCCTAAACTAAACCATAGTCTTAATTTCCATATAAGAACCTTAACCCAAGTCTTAATTAAGTTCCCACCAAAGCCCCTCCAAGGCTCCGATCACAAACCATCTTAGCTTTTGAACTCCTATTTCTCAGTTTGAGTTTGGTTTCCCCTAAGATGGCTTCAAAGGCTATGGCATCAAGTGCCCTTATTCTTTGTTTCAACCTTGTGTTTTTCACTATGGCAAGCTCCCACTACATCCCTTGCCCACCGCCACCAGCAAGCCCATCGAGCCACAACGGAGGCCACCACCGCCACCAGTAAGCTCCCACTACGTCCCTTTGCACTGCCATTAAGGCTAATATTTTGGGCATTAACCTCGATGTTCCTCTCTCCCTGAGCTTGTTACTCAATTACTGTGGAAAGAAGGTGCCATTGACTTCCAATGTCCCTAAGGCTATCGAATATAATATTTCATATATGATTAATCAACATTGCTCCTTTGATTACCCCTTTTTAAGGCATTTCAAGCATTTGTATTTTACTAGTCACGTGTATTTATCTCTATTCCATTCAATTAGTATTGTTAATCCCTCCATCGATCGTCTTCGCAAGATATGTATGATTGATGTAACATCTTAGTCATTCAAATGAATGATCTCTACGAGGCTCTTTTAATAAAGTGGATTCTTTGATAAAGGTCTACCTTAAAATTTCAATCATTATTTATGAATTAAAGTGGCTCCACTCTTTTTCCATCCTAGACAATTAGTCAAAAATGAACCCAATAAGATTTTTTATCCCCTAGGCTGTTCTATGCTATCAGAATAATTGCTCACAAACATGCCATGTAATTTGCCAGTTTAGATTCATTGGTCAAATTGAATTGAATTGTTTAATCGAACACATACAACAGTAAAGAGAAAGGGAAAAAGACGCATAGAAAATGACGGGTCATCGATGACAGTCAGGATCAAAGTGGCTATTCTGAAATCAAAGAGCTTATGCGTTTACTGATCACGGATTGTACTGTTTAAAGTCACGGATTGCGACAACTTGGGCTTTGGAGTTCGGAAAGTGGGGTAATAATTACCTAAATTTGTCCGCTTTTCCTCCGTTTTATGGGTAGATGTATACCGAGGATAAATATTTTAACACAAGGTATCTTTAAATATCTCATTTTAATGAAAATTAGTGTATTTTATAGTTTACAATCACTAAATTTTTAAATGATTACAACTTGTTATGTGTTGTAAAGTTTTTAATATTCACCTTTAGGCCGACAAATATAAACTAACACTATAATTGGATCAATCCCATCCGTGACCGCATATCATATGTGTAATTTTATAATTGTGAAAAACTATGTATAAAAAGATGATTTTACACAATGTATAAGTTGTAACATTATTTTACTATTCAATCATACCATTTTTTTTCAAATTTAAAATATCATAATATACATTTTAACTAAAGAGAAGACCACCTCAAAAGTATCTTGTAACAGACATTTGTCGTTTTGCTTTGCAATTAACCAATTGCTACATATCAAATTAGTTTACAATTAACCAATGGCTACACATCAAACCTCTCACAGTACATCACACTAAATGGGAATTAAGATATAAATTTGAATTTCAATTAATATTGGGACACCTCTCTAGTAACTTCTACGTGCTTACAATGACTGCGAACTGTAGTCACGGGTGCCTATCTACAATTCATCTATAAAATCCCCCCAAAAGTTCTATATTTCTTGCATTTAGAAACCAAGAGCAGAGAAAAAGCTTCAAGTTAAAAACCATGGGGGATTCAAAGCTCACAGCCCTGTTTCTCATCTACATGATTTGCATGGTGATCTCATTGCCACCTATTTATGCTTGTGGTTATTGTGGCAAGCCTCACCCACCTTATCACCGCCCTTCACCTCCATCCACTCCCTATCCACGTCCATCTTCGCCTAAGACCCCTCCTTACACTCACCCACCGTCCCATCACGGTGGCAAGCCACCGCATCATGGTGGAGGCGGAGGTCATAAAGGCAAAGGCACGCCGTCACACCATGGTGGTAGCCCTACAGTGCCCCCAATAGTAATGCCACCAGTGATAACCCCTCCTCCAACAGTAATAACTCCACCTCCTTCTGCTCCTTGTCCTCCTTCTTATGGTCCTCCAGGCGCCCCTGGTGCCCCTGGTAGTCCGGGGGCACCAGGAGCGCCTGGTTCCCCTGGTAGTCCTGGAGCACCAGGCACCCCAGGGGCTCCAGGTAAAGGCGGCGGCGGTGGTGGCAGTACTCCACCAGGCACAGGTCCTGGTGGCGGTGGCGGGGGCGGTGGAGGTGGAGGTGGAGTTCCAGGCATCAGGCCTCCGCCACCGGCTACAACTCCGGAAACATGCCCAATTGATGCCCTAAAGCTAGGGCTTTGCTTGGATGTGCTGGGAGGGTTGATCCACATTGGCTTAGGAGACCCAGTGAAGAATGTGTGTTGCCCAGTTTTGCAAGGGTTGCTAGAGCTGGAGGCAGCAATATGTCTTTGCACAGCTATAAGGCTTAAGCTTCTCAATATAACCATTTACATTCCTTTAGCTTTGTCTGTTCTTGCTACTTGCGGGAAAACCCCTCCTCCTGGTTTCACATGCCCTCCAATTTCTTAATTAGTAGTGCTAATTTGGATTATTCTTAGCTTTGATTGGAGAACAAACGAGGTGAGATAGGGAAGAAAAAAGGGGTCAGTTTAACTAGGCCATTTTACCTGTTGATGTTGTGGATTTGTTATTGGTGACGTACGTTGCTTGCATGTAGCAGCTTGCTACTTTTTTGTTTTCATTGTTTCTGAGGTCCATTTGTCAAAGTTTCTTTTGATCAATTAATGTGAAACATGCATCTATTTTTCTTTGGTATGAATATGGATATGAATTTTGCGCACGCTCGTATTTATTGGAATGAAATAAAATGACAAAGTTTTGTAATATTTTAATATGAAGATGTACTTATATAACAAAATTATAGATACCCCACCAAAAAAAAAAAGGTGCAACTTAAATTTTTGATGCAAGTTTGGATTGCATTGCTTAATGTTTCTATATTTTTCCAGTACTAAATTAATCTAAAATTACCAACATTACTTTCTTTAATTCATTTAATCAGATGAATAAACAGAAATACAAGTTTTCTGGCTGGAGTACGGTCTCACAGTGCTATCATGACTAATAATGCGAGAATAGTACATGCAGTGATAGTTACATAAGTTTCTCATCTAATATATGAACATAAATCAATGAAAACAAAGAAGAAATTTGTACTACTTTACAATGCATATGGATCAAATAAAAGCGAATTATGATTGGCACAAATGTTTACAAGCAACTACAAACTATTATTTTTTTTTCTTTGAATGTTTTGAAAATTAGAAAAAAAAAAGCTCAATATATGCCTCAATAAAGCTTATATTTTTTGATGCACAAAATGTATTAAAAAAATAAATTTAGAAGGTGGAGATATCTCATTGCATAGATGTCCAAAGATCATGTACATCGACTTTTTAGATACAATTCAGATACCCCCCAACTAAAAAAGAACAAGAAGAAAAAAAATTCTTCACACAGAATTGCAGCATTCATAAAAAATATTCGCTGATCCCTAATAATGTGGTTTAGACTACGACAAAGGTGGCTCACGGGAGGATACTGTTTGCATTCCACGTTCAAAAAGGGGTTGTTATAATTTAATGGCTTAATGCTTCTTAGCCAGACATCCTAATTTAATCGAGAGAGGGAAGGGAGGGTCCGGACAAAAAATATTAAAAATTTAGTACCTTTTATGGGAGGAACAACCGTGGTACCATCAATGGTGAATTTATGAGAGAAACCTAAAAGTTTAAATGAATTTTTGAAAGTCTAGAAATAGGTTTTATATCCTAACGTAACGCTTTCTTTCACGTAAATATTTTTTGACTGGAATTACGGATGCTGCAAACAAAAGCCTTTTTTTATCTTGCGCAATAATTTAATATGGAGACTTTTGAGATTTAGACCTGAGACAACTTTTTAAGGACTTTGATATAATGTTTAAGAACCGGCCAATTCAATCAAAATTTAAATTGATATATAGTTGAAGGTTAATGAATAAATTTTATACTCCAATGAAATCAAATGTTTGCTGATAACTTTACTACAATTCATTTGAAGTTTTTTTCGAGGCCATACTCCTACCTTTAAGGATCTTGGATGAGAATTAATAATCTAACCTTTAAAATTAGTACTCAGCATGTTGACTTCTAGGGGGTATTTATTTTATGTATACCAATTTTAAGCAATAACAACTTGATTGACCAACGTATACTTCCAACAAGTTATTACGATTCAAATTGGTGAGAAAAAGTGTCCATGACTTGATGTTATTACATATAAAACAAATACTTCCAATATTTAGGAAGTAATCAGGTGATAGCTATCACACGGGGTCGGTATTGTTAAAAGAAGGTAAAGAAAAACCAAGGGTTGTAGCGTAGTGGTAGCTCACTTCGTTCTTTAACCAATTGGTCAGGGGTTCGATCCTTGACCTTTGGGAATGGAGAGCAATTCTTAGTCAGCCCTTTACCCTTAAGTAGAGCTCACGGGGCGAGAGGATTAGTCACTGCGATTTACTCTCATTGACAATTAGCTTCTCTGTAGCAAACTTACAAGGTCCACCTGCACGGTGTTCCATCAACTTGGTACAGGTAGATTGAATGATAAAATAAATTTGGAATATTCTATTTGGTATTTTGCTACTCGTGTAATTTTGAGAAATTCAGTTGATATATGGCGTGAAAATAAATATGCGCTCTAGCAATAATAATATTCAGTAATTTAAGTCTAAAAAACTTAAAAACATATATTTGTTCCCATAGGATGTAGTAAATGAATTTTTGCAAAAGTAGAGGAATATTAAATGAAATATTATAATCAATTTTCCAAGTGTGCTTGTTGAATTTATTGAGATTGGATCACGTGTCAAATTATTTCATGAATTATTTTTCTCATGGTACATATAGCTTCTTTAGGTTTGGCAAAACTCATTGTATTTTTGTGCTTAAGTTTGAGCTTCGTCAAGCTTTTCTTGGGCCCAACCCCTCATCTCATGACTCTACCCTGTAACAACTTGGGCCCAGTTTAGAGGATACTGGACCGCTAGTATATCCAAATCTTGTGACAAGCCATTGCCCATCTACCTTGTGGGCCGTTGTGTAGTATAATTTCGAAATAAATTTTTTTTAAAAAAACTACATGAATATGGACAAAGGTGAGAACAATTTCATTGTTGAATGTTGCTCGTTTAGGGGGTTGTTAGCAAAATATATCATATAAGATTATATACTCCCTACAAATACGTTGGGCTGAATTAGATGTAATTGTAAAATAGTATATGTATTCTTTTAATCCATATATTCGTTTCGGTCTTTAGGCCTAATGTTGAATGGTTAGTAGCATTTGTTTGCAACTGGTTTGCACCCGTACTCTTGTACGGCCTATTCAAATTTTAAAATATAGTTCAAGTATAATTAGTTCTAAAATGAAAAAGAAATAATTTGATAGTCTAAATAATTAATTTTAGTTCACAATGTAAACAGTGAAAAGTTGTTCTTATCATAATTTTCTATTTTAATAGGAAATTAATATATTCAGTCCCTCAAAGACACAATAAGAGGATATTAGGCATGAATTTGGATAGATATATTGTAAATTTCAAAAAATTAATAATCTATAGCAATGATAACATGATAAAATTATACAATAAAAAACACGATATAGATAGCAATGCTTGACAACAACTTTGAGCATTGAGCAAACGTCCCCAACCACTTAAACGAATAGGCTTTGATGAGTTTCGTACAATACATACTTCAATAAATACAGATGATATAGAAATTGGAAGTTGAATTGTGGTGGTCAAATCACAGGACTTACATTTTCTTTTCCACGATATAGCAATTAACTTATGTGCAACTCAAAGTTTTTCTGTTGTAGCTACTGTTCCAAGGGCGATAAGCTATGATACGGTAATTAGTGTTGTACCCTTGCGATGCAAGGCTCACTACGAGTAGAAATGCTGGTAGAGGTAAGGTTGTCTATAGCTAAATCTCCCCAGACCCCGCGAAAGCGGGACCCACACTGGAAGTTGTTGTTGTTGTTGTTGTTACCCTTGCGATGCAAGGATATTAGTCAATTTTTGTATTACTAGTATAAGTAACTAATAAAAATATAAAATTTTCAAAGTTGGTTAAAAATTCTATAATTATGTAATTATTATTTTCTTTCCGTTTTCATTTATAATCGCTCTAAATTACTTTTATTTTCATATGATAATGATATGCCATTTATCATTTTTATCATTTTTTTCATGATTCTTGAACAAGTCATACATCTAATTAATTTGTGATGAATATTCTTTAGCATTTAAATGGACTATATTTTAATTTAACTTAATTTTATAAAAATTATAGTACAATCTTACATATTACTCTACATAAGATATATAAAAAGTCACTTTTCAACTCTAGATAAATATTCGTGGAGCCAACTAATCTAACACAACCTCTATATATGTTGTCCTATATATCATTGTTTGTTCCAAAAATACGATATTTTTATAATACCTTTATATCTGATTTGTACTGAAAATAATCATTATTTTTATATTTGTATTTAATTTTATTTGATTTTGAGGTGATAAAAAAAGATGAAAAAGATGAAGAAAAATATTGAAAAATGAAGAATTGGGTCATCAATGGTGGAGTGAATCAGCGCTCAAGACATTGGCCCGACCTTGTGTGATCCATCAACAATTAAAAAAAAAAAAGGACGGAAAATTAAATAGAAATAAAATCAGCTGCCCCCGCGTGCGCGCCACGTGACCCACCCCTTCCTCTTTATTCCTCATTCTATCTCTCTTCCCTCAGCTCTGGCTCATCAGACCTCGAAGACAGCCCCCCCTAGTCTCAGCCTCGCTCTCTGAAGTCATCTGTCTCTCCCTCGAAATCAAATCTGCACACCCCACCATCGGCACCATTATCTCCAACACTAGCACCATCGTCCACCATCACCTTCCACCACGTCAATGCCAGCTCACCACAGTCAGCACGACACCCATCTTCTCCGCCCACATCAGGGGCGCAATCAAGGGCCGAGATCGACGAAGGGTTCGGTTATAAATCGAAGGGGGGCAGCGAGGAGGAGGTAATCTAGGTTTAATTTTAGGATTTTTGTTAGTTTCAATTCCAGCTTTAGATAATTTTAGGGTTGAATTTCAAGATTCGTTTTAGAGTTTTAGGGTTTTAATTCCGGCATTTAGCTATCTTGTTTTTGTAACGTCAGGTCTGTTCTTGTTTTCAAATTTGTGTACTTGAATTGTGGCCCGTTGATTTGGAGTAGAAAATTTTAGGGTTCGTTGATTTGGAGTAGATTGGCATTTCGTGATCTGGGTTATTCTGTTTTGGAGCTCGGTTTTTTGCCAATAATGGAGCTCGACCCCATCCCTTCATCGTCACATAATCTGGGTTTGTTGGTTTGGTTTCTTGTTTCGATTTTTCTTGGCTTTTGGTTTTGTTTCCCTGTTTTCAGTTCAGCTCCCCTTCCCTTGTTGCTCTGTTTAGGTTGAGCTGATTTGTATTTGGTTGTGGCTCGGTTACTCTATTAATGTGTTCTTAGATTTGCGAGAATGAGTTTTGGAATACCGATTGATGTTGGATTGATTATGGAAGTTGGATTGAGTCGCTTTTGCCCCGGCTCTTTCTTGAATTCCTCTAATTGTACTTCAAGGTAGGGTTTATTATGTTTTCATGTTGGAAATTGGTAATGATCCACGCAAGCTTAGTGGATGTTATTATTTATAAGCGTGTTTTAGTGAGTTTTACTTAGCTGATAATCTTAGATATTATGGTCAAGTGATAGATTAATTGTGGCTTGTTTTAATCGTTCTAGTCATTGGTTTTTTAACTTTTATTAGTTTAGACTGCTATGTTAGGTTAACTTTATTTGGGTAAATCTAATTTCATCCTCATCCCTAAGGAGACCACCTTTAAGTAGAATATATGACAATGCATCCTAAGAAAATATATATAAGTTAGATGCGGAAGCATGTGTACTCATTTGTACATAATAATTTGCATATATTTATATATATGTACACACATATATATGTATATATGAATTGATGGTCTGATTTACATAACTAATTAGAGCACTATTATTGTTGTAATAACCTTGATACTATTTTCATTCACATAATCATGAAGTGACGAAACGAATTTTGTAATACAAGTGGGCAAAGTTGTTAGAGTCGGGATCCTAGTTAGAATCAATGAGGGTTGTTAGAATCGGAATCGTAGAATCGAATCGGGGGAATCGTAAGATTTTAATATTTGTTTGGAACAGTGAAAATTATTGTCCTAAGAACAAAAAAATCTAAATAGACTTCCACAAAGATTGTGGAAATTCAATTCAACTATGTTTCGTGGGCAATGTTGATACAAAAAATATATCGTTAGAATAATTTCTTGATTATAATTAAGTATGAGGGCTTTTTGTGACATTTGTTTAGGATCATGGATCGGATCGCAAGAATATAGAGTCCTATTATGATCCTACCATATATTTTTAGAACACAATTAGGATCGTAGGATCCTAATGGCTTTAAGGTTTTAGCGGGAGTTATACCGGTGGAGAGTTTTTGGATTATAAAATCGTAGGATTTTAAGATCATGATCGGGAGTTTAATAACTATGTGGCCATGTAAAAAGAATAAGTGTGGACGCTTCAATAAGGAGATGTGAGAGGATTAACATTTCCGAAGGTAAAACAGGGACGAGACGACTACAGAAGAGTTTAGACGAGATGATTGGAGAGGACTTTAGAGTTGTAGGGTTGACGAAGGACGTGGCCCAGGACAAGAGACTATCGCCGGATAGGTTTAAGATATTAGATCGCAGAGAGTTATCCTCGTAGTTGTCTCTCGTTACAATAGGATAGGTTTGGTTGTGGTTTTTTTTTTCGTATGTCATATTTGCATGCATATAGTATATGCATCTGGGAAGAGACATTATTTGCCTACCTTTATTTATTAAGATATAGTACCTTCCTCTGCTATATTGCACTTATATTTACATAGTTATTACCACATGATTTATTAGTACTTCTTAGTTCATTTCATGCTGCTTATCCTTAGTTTTTCTGCATAAAATATTTTCACAAAATTCTTCTTCTATAAAATATTTTCACAAAATCCTATTTTGTCGGTCTCTTGGAATCAGTCTCTCTACAGGCAGGAATGCCAGTAGAGGTAAGGTTGCCTACATCTTGATCTCGTCAAACCCCACGAAAGCGAGACCCACACTGAGAGGTGGTGATGGTGTTGTGAGTGGGACTTCTTTTATCAAAAGAAGATGTTAGAGTTTCTTATCATATAAATTATTAATGCTAAGATTTCCATCAATCTTTTATTATAGCAGCATTGCAATCTATATTCATTGTCACTTATCAGCACCAAATACGCCATTTTGGATGAGGACACATGCTTTTTTTCAAAAAAACAAGAGAAAGGCAGCATTTTTTTCCCCCTGTTTTTCTTGTCTGGTTTTGTAATCAAAAGAAGTCTGATATTTTTTTTTTTAATGTAAATGAAGTGTAAAACTCAAATGAGGTAAAACTAAAAGTAAAATTTAAAGAAGTACTCTTTTTGTTCCAAAAAAGGAAACAAATGCCGTGTTAGGTAATGAAGTTTCAAGAAAGCAAGTGAAAAAAGGGGTTATTGTTTTAAAACTAAAAGTGTAATTCGTCAAGACCATAGCTTTTTTTTAAAAAAACAAAATTGGGTTGGTGAAACTGATCTTAAGTTACCCTTTGCCTTTTTATTACCCACAGGTTCCACTTTTTAGTATATACTAGTTTATGCCCGTGCGTTTGCACGGGGCATTTAAATAGTAAAAATTTAACATAAATATATATTAATATTATAAACAAAGTGGATAATGTTGAACAAAAATTAAAATAAAATAAAAATTTTCTATAAATAATACTGTAAGTATGTGAATCGATATATGTAAAAACAATTAAGAATTTTTTGATTGGACAGGAAAACGAAGAATTATATAATATATAATCTTAGCATATTTTCTTTTTTCTTCTAAAAATTAGTGCCTTCTTTGAA
>NCQV01052333.1:0-10395 GCA_002740545.1 Lophocereus schottii | reverse complement strand
CATATATCTTTGTTGTGATCCCTTCCCTTTTAGCCGTTGGCCATAAACATATTCGTACTTTCAAGCTAAGCCTGTGGGGTATGAAGCATCGCTTTATATGTACCAAGGGTACTTTTGGTGGTATTTGCAGTGGCTTTGGTATACTGGTTTGTTCAGGGGTTGATGAAGTTGTAAATTTGGATTTGTACCCCTCTTGTTTGGGTTGTGTATATTTGCATTAGGTTATAAGTTGACATTAGTACATCCTATGCCTTTTAATTCATCAAATTTTTGTTTCTTTTCACTTCAAAAAAAGGAGAAAGGTCCGTAAAAGCTGGAAAAAAATATAACAAAATAAGGAAGAAAAAAGAAAAATGGCACCAAAAAAGTTTGGATAAGTGATGGGCAACAGTTTCTCGTCTATAGCTTGTGTTTTTTCTTTGTGTACTCATTTCCTATTTCTTTTCTTGGGTGTCTATTATTACTGTTGTTGGGTTCTGAAATGTTGGTGTCTTTTTATGGTTGATTGGCTCAGTGTTAGCTACTCCTTAGTCTAATTGGTTATTAGCTCCACATATCCCAAAATGTTTATCCGCCTCCTTCCCTTGAGCCCACGTTACAGCCTTATGAAGTCTTCTTGATTTTGACATGGACATTGCATCTTACAGTGCAGAATTTGAGAGTCTTGCCTAGCATGTGGTAGCTAACACCTTTGGATTGAGTCTTGAGTGAATTCATGCTATATATCAATTACAAGACGGGACATGATCCGCATTTTTCAAAAGTAAGGTTCTACCAGCTCATTTGGCTCTATTCAATTTCATGTGCTTGCATGTTGTGCTTTCTGACTACATTGGCATGATTGTGTTTGATGTCAAGTTTGTGATCTTATACTTCTTTGGAAACATTCACTTTCTTCTATCTTGGATTGATTTGAGCAGTATTTGGGGTTATCATTGACGTCTTCCCTGTGGCTTTGTTGCATAGCCAGACAAGGGTGTTATGCATTTGATTATAGATGCCTTTACTTTTATCCATTTTGTCTAGTGTTTAGCTTTTCTTGGAGACAACACATGTTTAAGCAGAGGGGAGTGATAAGTTCCATACTTGCATATGTTTGCATAGGTGTCTAATCGCCGCATTCTGGTGTTTTATGTGCATAATGGGATTACTTTATACCCTTTTTCTACTCGACATTTGGGTTTTTGTGCTTGTCATAGTATTCCATAAATTTTAGGAGAGCAACCCAATTGTGCTCGAAAATAAGTAGAAGAGTAAGAGGGTAATAATTAGATTTCTTTATGCTTCAATCAGTTATTATTCTGCATGACCGGCTATAAGTTGCTGAAAGTTGGCCTAAACTGACTAATGTGCTAATGAACACAGACGTCTTTCTAGTTGAACACACCACGGATAGCTGAGAATACTCTTTAACTAACCTTGTAGAGGAGAACCTAGTTGCGTTCTTTTGTGGACTTGGTTGTCTTTAGCAATTGAGCAACCTGAGCAATAGTTTGGAGTTGCCAAGGCTGCCAGAGTCCCACTATGGTTGTCACTATAGTTCGTGGCAGCCTTGTTTGCATGTGACTTACGATTTTTCTATGAATTTTCTATTTGCATGCTTGATTCTAGCTATTTAGGCTCATGTCATCAACGTCTTTACCATCCATTCCACTATCAAGCTCTCTTTTAGGCCCCATTTTAGATGAGGGAGAGTAAATCAAAGAAAGAAACTCATGGGGAAGCGAGATCATATTGCAATTCATGGGTTCAAGCATGCATTTGGCTGAGCAAATTCCTTTCTCTTCTCTTTGGATTTATCATTTTAGATTAATTAAATGTTTAATTTCGTCATGCCATAGTGGATTATCTTTGCCAAACGAACTAATATATTTGCTTAGAGTGTTTGCAGTTCAATCTTTCAATTTATGTTGATTTCATATTTAATATGACTTTAGAGTATTGATTTTCAAGCATGTTTCTTGCTTGGTTTTGGATGTTGGGTGAGGTACCAAAAGGTGAAACTTCGCATCGGAACACTAAAATAAGACTTCTATGTATGAATTCTTGAGAAAGATTTGCCAATTAAGAGGGTTATGTGTGAACTCTAGGCAGTTCACTATGTGTTTGTTATAGAAGGGTAATGTAATGGGCTTGTAGCTTATTTTATTTTATGTTTTCATAATCATTTTACAGTTGGTAGTGCCAGTTAAAGTAAAGCAAGAAGTGGAAACATCAAAGGAAGTAGAAAACGCTAGCTTGGAACAGTGATTGTATTTCGTTGAACACCCCTAAATGCATTGTAGTTAGCTTTATTGTTTGCTTGATCATCGGAGCTAAGGAAGCTACTTTCAAGGCTAACTCCTCTAGAGAACCTTTGATAAGCAAATGTTATGTAAGTTGTTGTTTTATATTTAGAAAGAAACTCTATTTGGTTATTGCTGTCGTCTGAATGATGACTTCAGCATTGTAAACTCTAAGTACTTAATATAAGTTGAGAAGTCTGCTTTATCTTTGCCTCCTCAATTGTCTTAGCCTAGTCTTTCTTAAGAAAGGGGATGAAAATGGTGGTTCTAACATAGCTTAGCCCTCCACTTCCTCATTTAATATTTGTGGAATGAGGTAATTGTGTTTCTAGTGGTTATTAAGTTAGGTGCATTATAGTAATCATTCCCCTCCGCTAGCGGAGTCGTCTTTCGTCCTACTCCAGATAGTATTTTATACTTTTTCACCTCCTTAGAGTGACCACCCTCCCGGTAGTCTTCCTCTATTTGCTCCCTTTTAATGGTAATCTACCTGTAGGAAAGTTTCTTTAGTAGGAGTGAACTTCTTTCCTTTAACACGATTCCTTCTAATTATTTCTTTTGAACACTATAATCATTATCTTTTCTAAAACTGTTTTGGAATAGCCTTCAACGCACACGAACAAAGGTTAGATCTTTGTGATTTGTTCTCCATAAACCCCTATTGATGTAAGTCTTAAGGGTTCCCAAATAAGTGAACAATCGGTTTATTTGGATTTAATTGGTTCTTTTCGGTCATGTGCTCGTCACTTAATTCTAGCTTTTGTATTAACAGTAAATACAAGTAATCATTCACAAAAGTTCATATCTTTGATGACATAATCTCACCAGGGTACTTACCAAGAGACTTTGCAATGGCATATTACTATGTAGAATTCATTATTCTCTTCTGAAGCACCATTAGAGGCCATTGCTGAATGGACAATATCGATGGGTGAATTAGGTCATTCAACCAGTTGTGTCTTCACCTCAAGCCCAAGTCGTGGCTAGTAGTTTTGGGGTCAAATCAATCCACGTGCATGATAGTGGGGTTGGTTTTTTAGAAAATATCTTCTAAAAGGTTTCTATATTTTCTTCAATATGGTGCCATCGCTACTTCTTTTCATTAAAGCTCATACTTTTTCTAAAATATTCCTAAAGGAACACTAGCCTACCATAGAGAGTGAGATCGAGTTCCCCAAGCTGTGAGCTTTTAGATGCCAAGTTGTCCATGCTTCCATTCTGAGGGGTTTGACTGTCTCTCACAAAGGGTCATTAATGAGGGTTGTTTTATATATGCTTGGTATCTTGGTGAGCGAGTGAACTACTCGGTGTTCCTGATGTTAGTAGCATTTTGAAGACTAAGGTCACCACTAATGGTCAATGATTTTTTTCCCTCGACTGTGGGGCTAATAGTTGAATGTTTGTTAATGAAAGTTGTGTTTGTCTTTTGTAAGAAGCAAATTATAACGAATTTGTTCCTAAGCATTTGATGCCTCCTTTTGCACCAAACGTAAACTCCTTGCTTGTTGCTTATTATTCTTTCTTGTTTTCTAAATGACACCTCATTTCTCCACATGTTAACTTGCATTTTGTTTACAGTACCCAAAAAGTGCCCTTGTGGTGGATCCCAAACTAAGGTATATTGATGTCTTCAGGGTGGAGCAGCCTAAGGCTATTAAAGAGACCAGGAATTTAGCATTCTTGAGTATCTCCTGATTGGTAGGGCTATGACTTCTTTTCTTACCGTTTGATTTTTGTTTGCTAGGACTCACAGTACTAATTATAGCCTATTTCCCTTGTAGGTCTAGTAGGAGAAGATCATAGCAACGATTCAAGTTGTGGCTACACTTAAAGCTGCCGTTTATTGCAATAGGTAGTGGTGTAGAGGTAGTCAGGGTGAGGATGTAATCAAGGTAATATCTCCATGTCTTGGCATCATGACAACACTTTTAGACTGATATGATGTATATTGTAGGGGGCTTATCACTGTTATCATGGAAAAGCTTCTTTCACTTAGGAGTTGCAACCTCCTCGTAGAGCTCCGAGATAGGTAGTGGTGATCACTCGTTTGCGGACACCAAGGACCCTTAAGAGCCATCTCCTCTTCAAAAGTATTACGTACTCCTCTTGAAGGATGGAAGTAGGGTACGTCCCCCTTTGTAGGTTGACAATTAGGGCTGCCTCATCCTTCGAGGAAAGATGCTTGCCCTTAAGGGATAATGAGTGGAGTGAGCTGATTCTCTTGGCCTCTGCCACAACCGAGCTATTATGGAATCCTCGGTTATGGCATGGGGTTTTGATGAGGGATACAATTTGGAATATCCTTAGTCCCTTTAAGAAGCACCGTCGTTCGGGGACAGTAAACCCCCATCCCCAATCGCTTTGTGATCCATGGGAAAGAAGGCCCTGGCAACTAGTGTACGGATTCTAGCCTCCTTGTCACTTGGTAGGTCCTCACTTGATGAGACCCCGTTCATCAGGTTTCCCACCACTGCCTAGAATTCCAATTGTGGAACAACCTCCTAAATGAGGAAGCGGAGGAGAAGGGATGTCTTTTTACATTTGTTTTTTTGTTTAGTGAACAATTCGAACATTTTATTTACACTTGTTTATTTAAATGGTATGATATGCATGTGCTTTGAACATAGTTATGGAAGATTGTTTATCCCCTTTTTTTTACAGCTGGATCTGGACCGTCTATTTCGTATTGGAGAGCTCTCCCATTACTGATGCTGACAAGACCAAAATTCGAGACCTTACTTAAGAGAAACATGTGTCAAATAACTTCAACCAATCTGTGTCATCAGATATGTCTACTTCTGCTTTCCTACGTTCGTATACCATGTAACAATTTTTGCATAAAAAATTCTTAGAAGAAGAATAAAATGATGACGATGATGGTGAAGTAATAGTAGTTGTTTGGATGAAATATTAAAACTTTTATTCTTGTTCTTGGAAATAGTTACAATAGAGGATACTGACAGATTATAATAAGAAATTGTCAAGGTAGTTTAAGGTCATCCTAAGTGGACGTAATGGCCTCTTTGAAAATGATTATAGAGGTAAACATTATGATATTATAACCAGTAACTATAATTCTACCAATGGATGCATTTTAAGCTCATTCTTTCGCCATGATACCCTTCTACATATCTTTTTAAAATGTAGTAGTAGTAGTAATAACAACAATAACAACAATAGTAATATTATTATTATTGTTGTTGTCATTATTATTATTATTATTATTATTATTGTTGTTGTTGTTGTTGTTTTTTTTTTTTTTTTTTTTTTTTTTTTTTTTTTTTTTTTTTTTTTTTGAAAGCAAAGTCAAGAATATCATTGCTAACAAAGCAACTAATTATCTTGTACAACCAATCTTTGAACACTCACAGGGAAAGACTCCACCCAAACACACTGAGTTCTAGACTCAATAGTTAATTTGGCCATATGATGGGCATCCTTATTACAAGAACGGCTAACCCAATTGAAAACAACCAATTGGAAAAGACTAACTAGTTGCAAGCAATCCCTAACTCTAGCGCCTGTCGAAGTTTGAGCGATGTGTTGTTGTTGAAGTGCTCTTATAATTTTCAAAGAGTCAGACTCAACTATCAATCTTGGACAGCCCATCTCCGCAGCCACCTTTAACCCCGATCTTATAGCACCCGCTTCCATAGCATCCACCTCCCATCAGATCTCCGTACAAAAATGGCCCATCCCCAAAATTGTCACATCGTGATCCCTCAACACTGCACCTAAACCACCTTCACAAGTCCGGCCCAAGGCTACATCAATGTTCAGTTTGATCACGTCCCTTGGCAGCAGCACCCATGTGTCACTATTGCAAACAGAGAAAGCCTGGGGTTTAATATTTTTGGTCAGGAGCTCTAAGAGCAACTGTTGATAATCTATAGCTGTAGTAGCTAGCTTTCGCAGCTCTTGGCCTTTCCTTCAAATACGAGCAGGTTCTTGGATTGCTAAATGGCCTGTAAGAGTGTTAACACAAAGCTCCTATGTGCTTTCTCAAGAGTGCCCAGAAACTTGAAGACCTAGCTCCCTATGTCAGAGTGTTCTCTATTCCCCGCATCAAATCTTAAAGGGCTATGTAACGACACCTTCTTTCCAAAATCACAATCCAAAAGGAGATGTGTGCTTGATTAATAGTCCATCCTACATATTGGACAAACGGGATCAACTAAATCTTACGCTTGATCAGATTCACACAGGTAGGAAGACCATTTCTACACAAACGCCATGCACACTGCTTTTACCTTTGGGACAGTTTCTGCTTCCCAAATCAGGTTCCAGCTTCCATCATACTCTATAGAAGAGCTCCCAGTAGCACCAACTCTCTTATCCTTCAGAACTTCTCTAGCCAACTTATAAGCCATATTGACGGCGAATTCACTGTCTTTTGTTGATCTCTATGTTAAAACGTCAGTGCTATCGAAAACACCAAATGGAATAGCAAGAATTTCCTTCGCTTGTTGCAGGTTGAAACACAGCTCCACTAATTCTCTCCTCAATAATCCCACATCATGATCAATGAGCTCCCAAACCAACGCATTTGGGTCAAGAAGTACAGGTTGGGTCACCACTTTGCACCCATTAGACTGTAGAAGCCACCGGTCATGCCACATCCTAATTTTTGCACTATTCCCTACACTCCATCAAGACCCCTTCTCAAGAAGGTTTCTGGCACCTAAGATGCTTTTCCATGTGAAACTAGGTTGGTGGCCCTTGGAAGCTTGCCAAAAGTCACCTCGAGGGAAGTATCGGGCTTTGAGGACTCGGGTTGCTAAGGACACAGGAGACTGGACAAATCGCCAGCTTGTTTGGCCAACATAGCTTTATTAAATTATGAAAACCGATACCCCCATTGCGTTTTGAGTTACACATAGTGTCCCACCCTACCCAACCAATGCTGCGTTTTTCAGGGTCTTGGCTCCACCAAAACTTGCGACATAGGCCCTCAATGTTGTCATAAACACTCTTTCCAATCTCAAAGCACTACAAAGCATAAGTAGGGATAGCTTGCACTACTGCCTTTAAAAGGACTTCCCTACCCGCCCTAGACAAGAACCTCTCCTTCCATCATTTGAGCTTCTTCCAAACCTGGTCTTGGATAATTGAAAAAATAGCCTTCTTTGTCCTACCAATATAAGTTGCTAGTCCAAGGTAACGATCACGTGTATCGACATCTTTAAAACCTAAACTCCCACAGAGCGTATCACGAACTTGATCACTTACATTTTGGGCAAAGGGCACCTCAAACTTATCCAAATTAAGCACCTATCCAGAAGCAAGCTTATGTTGTTTGAGGATGTGAAGCACCTGTAAGGCCTCATTTTGGGTTGCACGTACAAACAGCACATTGTCATCAGCGAAGAAAAGATGAGAGATGGAAGCCCTCGCAACATTAAGACTATGGAGCAGTCCCTCGCTCTCTTTATTCCTGATTTGCGATGATAAACCATCAGCATAAAGGAAAAATAAGGAAGGGGAAATAGCGTCTCGCTGTTGAGTACCCTGTTGAGGCCCAAACTCAGTAGATGGACACCCATTAATCAACACCGTGAAAGAAACTATCGACACGTATCTCATAATCACCCCAATAAATGAATCACATTAGGCCAAAGATCTCATCATATCTTCAATAGAACTTCACTTAATACGGTCATGGGCTTTGCTCATATGAAGTTGGAAGGGCATATGACCTTCGCAGATGTTCTTGGGCCTCTTCTTTGGAAAGTGAAAATGTTCGAACGTCACTAAGACATTGTTAGTGATAAGATGACCGGGAACACAAGCAATCTGGGTCTCACGAACCACATAAGGGAGCCTTTCTTTGAGACGGTTTGCAAGTGTCTTTGAAATGAGTTTATAGACCACGTTACACAGGGCTGTTAGTCTAAACTTAGATGCAGTTGTAGTAACTTTAACCTCTAGGATCAGAGCAATAAAAGTTTTGTTGGCACATTTGGGTGAAACTCCATCATTCAGGACACTCAACACAAACTTCGCCACTTCTCCGCCAGTAATATGCCAAAATGTTTGAAAAAGAGTGCTGGCATACCATCCGGGCCAGGAGCTTTTAAGGGATGCATTTGTTGAAGTGCGGCAAAAACATCTTCTCCAATAAACTGTATAGCCAGTGAGCGGTTCATTAATTCAGTAACTGTAGGTCTCACAAATCGGGTCACCAAAGACTTGTCAATGTTTAATGGGCAGGAAATAATTTTTCAAAATATTGTACAAAGACTTGTTCCACCCCCTCATGATCCTCTTTCCATACCCGATCATGGTCCATAATCCTTGAGATTTTGTTTCTGAGCTTTCTTTGACTAGATTTTTCACGAAAAAATCTAGTGTTTTTGTCCCCCCTCTTGAAGCCAGCCTTGTCTGCTGCTCTGTGCCCGCATGATTTCTTCTTTTGCCTCTGGTTCCTCAATATGCCTCACCAACGTTTTGATTTCTTCAATCACTTATGAGGTTTATTGCACTTTCTGGAGCTTTTCAGTGCACTTTCGTTTTTCTCGAATCTTATCGCCTAGGCCCTTTGTCGAGATAGTAAAGGTACTGTGCAACTCTCTGCCCAACGACCCAAGTTTCTTTTCCATGCTAATAGCACATTACTCATCCCAAGTCTCACGAATTTTTTGTTCACAAGAATTGTACCTCAACCAAACCTTCATAAAACGGCATGGTCTTTCAGGCTTCCAATTGTGAGAATTTTGATTTTTCTATTTCTGACATTCAAGGAATATAGGAAGGTGATTGCACTTCCTTTTTGGAAGATTATGTACCCCGTACTAGATAAATCTCTGAGACCACCTCAGACTTGCAACAAAACAATCTAATCTCTTTCGAATATTGACTTTACCACTTTGCCAATTACTCCAAGTAAAGAAATGGTCTCTAAGGCGTCCCTAAAACCTGTAAGCTCTGCCTCACTAGTGAGATTTCCTCTCCGTTTCCCTCTATGCTCCACAATTGCATTGAAATTCCCATAATACATCCAAGGGTCGTCATTCTCCTTCAAATCTTTGAGCAAACTCCATGTTCTATGCTCGTTCTCCCCTCCAGGGTGACCATAAATCCCTGTAAGCCTCCATGTCGAGTGGTCTTCATCACAACAGTCCATGTCAATATGATTAAGGGACCTAGACTTGAGGGTCAAATCAACCGAGCTCTTCCACAACATAGCCAAAACCCCACTTCTTATTTGCACCTCCCCTGCACAATTGACAAAAATTCCATTCTCCTATTGTACTCTTGGTTTCAAAGCTGTCATCTTCTCGTCTTTCAACTTTGTTTCGGAAAGGAAAACAACATCGGGATCTTTGTCTTTCAATAGGTGCCTAAGGGCTCGAACTACCACTGGGTTCCCCAACTCGCGGTAGTTCCAAGATAATATTTTCATTGATTCTGGCGGAGCCGAGATTCAGCAACTACTACTAACTCAGTAGCGTGTGTATATATCTCCATAGAGGGGGAATCCCTACTCGCTCTATTTTTCTTTGGTAGGTCAATCTCCACATCATCCATCTCAGCAAGTCCACTTTTTTTGCCCACAATGCAAGGAGGTTTTACTCCCTTTGGCATACAACCTTGTGCCAGCTTCTTCCATCCCCTCCTTACACCATTCGGAAAGGGTGTATCAGTTTCTGATGTTGCTAAGCTAAAGGTATCAGCCGCATTGGTGTTATCCTTCTCCCCTTCCCCTTGCTTCCCGATCACGTTTATAGGTTGTTCATAAAGAGGTTCAACTGGGATAGTTTAAACGCCACCGTCCCCACCTGTACCCCCCGTCACCTCGTACTGAGGCTCCCTGGAGGGTCTCTGCTACTTCTTCAATGCTAGGAGTTGGATGGTGTACGTTTTGGAGTCTTTTTGGATAGAACAACAGTTTTCGGGCCGCTCCTCCCCCTTTATGAAAGCCCTGGGTCACCTCCCCCTTCCTAAACCTGCCAAGCTGAAGCATTCATCCAGTCACCATAAGAAAAGTCATGAACATCAGTATCATCTTCATCCTTTGCGCCACAGTCTCTTTCAGGATGCCCTTCCTTTGCGCCACAGTCTCTTTCAGGATGCCCTAACTTACCGCAGAAGTTACAAATGTTTGGGAGCC
>NCQV01052315.1:0-11439 GCA_002740545.1 Lophocereus schottii | reverse complement strand
ATAATTGAGGTGAAATAAAGAGTCCATGTTCATTTCAGCAGTAAGGAACAGTAAGGTTTAGCAATGAGCTGGCAATGAGCAGTACGTAAATTGTCGGAGTCAGACATAAGAGGTAAGGAATAGTGACCGGTATGCTACTGGTGAAACGCACATGCCCTTAATTACCTAGATATGGGGGAGTGAGAACTAGTTAGGTTGCAAGTGCATGGAGTCTCTCTTGTTACATGTAACTCCCTACAAACAAGGGCAAAAGGGTGAAAATGATATTCCCTTGGCCAAATTATGACATTCCTTACCCATCTAAAATTTTGTTTTGTTTTTTTTTCTTTTTTCCCAAGGATCTTTCCCAATAGCTCTTTTCATTATTATTGCTGGTGGTGTCCGCTTACAGTGGGTAGCATGTTGTTGAAGGTATCCGATAGAAATCCCTGATGCATATGAGAGGTTGCTCTTAGATGCAATAGAGGGAGAGCGGAGGCTCTTCATCAGAAGTGATGAGCTCGATGCTGCGTGGGCATTGTTCACACCATTGTTGAAGGAATTGGAGGGAAACAAGATTGCTCCGGAGCTTTACCCATATGGTAGTAGGGGACCAGTTGGAGCTCATTATCTTGCTGCTAAGCACGGTGTTCGTTGGGGAGACCTTATTGATGAGTACTTGTGATCATGGCTTCAAATGAGGAGAGCTTGATGTTAGTGCATTTGTATATTTTTAAGAGCTGTGAATTTTGTTGTTCCAAAAAATCTCATTGAGATAGAGATCTTATGGTGGAGAGGGGATATTGATTATCCGTCATGAATGAAAACTTTTCGACAACTTCAAGTTTTGAACAAATGGTGTCTGGTGTATAGGCAAGCAAGTCTGGAGCGAATGGTGTAATATGTAGTGAGCACTTGAGGGTAGAAGACCAACATCCTCCCTATTTACTATTTTTAGTGCTAAAAATCTGTATGGAATAGAATTATATAAATTGCATGCATTTCGTAGCTGTTGCATTACAATAAACTATAATATAATTAGTATCACATCAGCATTTGAACAGCCCCCGTTCCCTTTTGGTTGTCAATACCCCTTTTTTGTTTGTGAGAAACAGTATTCCCATTTTTACAGGTAAAAAGGCCTTTGATATCTTCCGTGTGACGCCCCCATGGGTAGCCTAAGATCTTTAAATTGGTTATAGTTTGCCAGAACTTTATATCTCTAACTGATAACCTAAATAAGGATCTTAGACAGGATTTGAGGACCTCAATCTTTTTGTGTCAAGTCATTAGAGTTTGGGTCAGCCACTCAACCTGTCTGGATTGGGTTAAATTTTTTAATATTTATTTTTTATGTGAGAATTCTCTATATCCAATGCATATGTTAGATTTGTCTTTTTAAAGAACATATTTAACTATTAAAACATGACTAAAAAGACCGAAATTCATATATTCTATCTAAGTTTAAATTTTTCATATTTTTTCCGTATTCATTAGTCTACTTTATTGCCACAACATTTTCAATCTAATCCACTGTTGTTAATACTCTGTAATCTTTTCTCTATAATAAACTGCCTTTATAACATTCAATAAAATCAATACACTACTATTTAAAGTAGGATATGCATCGACCTAAAAAGAAGTTTCATACGTGGTTGGCAATCTCTCTAGGACGGACTATACCATGTCATCAAAGATATATCATCGAAAATTGGTTATGGGTGCATGCAATTTTCTTTTCTCTTTTGTTCCTTATTTTATTGTTGAGAAATAAATAATTAAAAAAATCAATGAATCATAGGTTTTGAGATCGGTAACTGGAAAGAGCTCAAATTTTAAAGTTTGAAATTGTGTAAATAAATCCTTTTTTGTTTTTTAAAAAATTATATTAATATTTACAATATTTATAGGAAAAAGAACATAATAAACGCTTCAAGCTATCCGGTCTGATCGAAATTCGAAACCTCAAAATTAATCGGGCTGCTTGAATTGAAAGGTCCACTAAGAGGTATGCTGAATATCGGTAAGGACCACTAATATGTCAAGTGCTTGCGTCCATGATATACACTATAAGTATCAAGTCTTCCGATTGCCCATGGTCAAACCGAAAAGGCAAGACTCTTGTTTTTCTTTCTTGGAGGAGAACAAAAAAAATGACGATCAGAGCAGTGAGCCGATTCCGGCGGGTATTACCTCATTACACACGTTGTTTCTCCGCCTCTGCCTCTGCCGTCACTCCTGGTCTCCAAAATCCGACGGCCAGGAAGCTTCCTCGCTGTCTTTTCAAGTACGGTGTCGCCGGACTTGTTGGTGCCACCACTTACGCAACCGTTGGTTCGTCCCCTCCCTCTTAAAGTAGCCACCTTTTATTATTCTTGTCTCATTGTTGTTTTTATTTCTCTTCATCTTGTCTCATTATACCTACGTGATGGTGATATGATTATGGTTCGCTGGCTTGTTTCCTAATTTTTTTCAAAATAGGCTTTTACTGGAGTATTATTCTTCTGCTTATGCTTATGAGTAACGTACTTGGTTCATTTCAAACCCTGCTTCAAGCTGGCCATATATTATATTCCAGTAATGAATCTACATAGTTTGTTTAACAATGTCCCAGGTGGTAGGTGGAGCTTCCTCGGTATGATTTTGTGTTGGGGAGATCCAAGGAAGGAGCCCGCTTCAACCAAGGTCCATTGCAACAAGTTCAAGTGTCCTAAAACCAATTTGGAATAGGAGGAGTAGCCCACTTGACTTATATACCATGACCTTTCTTTTCAAACTCCCGATGTGGGACTTCTTTTTACTCATGTGTGATATTCCCAACAATCTCCCCCTCACACATGAGTCTCTTTCACACCAGATCAACGCACGAGCTCCTCCTTGAGCGGAAGCCTTTATCAAGGTGTCAAACCACCATCAAGAGCTTACCACACCACCGAGCCACGCTGCAGCACACGTATTATTGCTCGATCAACGCCATCGGGCCACACTGCAGCACACGAATTACTGCTCGATCAACACCTATGTGTTACTTCACCAAGCTCGTCCATGGGTTCCATCATGCCACACCTTCGTCGCCTAGCCGAATGCACTATCGGCTCTGATACCACTTGTTGGGGAGATCCAAGGAAGGAGCCCGCTTCAACCAACGTCCATGGCAACAAGCCCAAGTGAGGTTCCATCCTAAAACCAATTGGCAATAGGAGGAGTAGCCCACTTGACTTATATACCATGACCTTTCTTTTCAAACTCCCGATGTGGGACTTCTTTTTACTCATGTGTGATATTCCCAACATTTTGTGTTGGAAAAAAAGGCGGGTCAATATAGTAGATACTGTTATCTCTTTGTATAATTTAAGATGGCCAATAAAGATTATGAAAATATAGTAGACTGAGACGCTAAAATCTTTTGGTAGAAAACCCTCGAAGACGAAGAGCAAAACCGATGGGGAATGCAGGTCTAAAAAATACTTTCACTATTTGTAATAGTAAGATTACAAATTAACTCATCTATAAATTAGAGGGTACACTCAATACCTCACCAACGGAGGATGTAATGTAAAATTACTATAACCCAATTTTGGTGAAATTTTCTCACCTGTTTTTGGTGGTATACACTCAACTCGTAAGTACTTTGCTCACACTTGGTTTTGCCAATCAACTCCCTGAATACATCCCATTTTATAATGAGAGATTGGAGCATCAAATTAAATGTGGAGATTTTGCAAATTTCCATTAGTCCGCCTACACCTGCACTAGCCCCCAAGAAAGTTCCCTAACATATGAGAAATCCTTCTTGGACAGACAACTATTGACTTTCTTGATGTTCAGCAAAACACTTTGCCAGCACATTGGACATGATCTTCATCCATACATGCAGCATACACTGCTGAGCAAGTGGGTGAATATAATTTTCCATGTTAGTTTGCAGATCATGGTTTCTATTTTTATTGTCTGAATATAATTTTGACCTGAATCTGATCCCATTGGACACGATCTTCATCCATACGTGCGGCACGCATTGTTGAGCAAGTGCGTGAGAAAAGATGGGCTTTTTCATCATCTATCATAAAGCCGGTGGTGCATGCTGTGTTTGCCTTTAAAGTGAGTTGTAAAACGTACATAATCTGTTTCTTCATGACTGGGGCATTGATTCTTAATTGCTGCTTATGTTTCAAATCTAGGTGTTAACTGTTGGTGTGATGTTCCTTATTTCGTTGCAGAACCATCAGCCTCTGTACTCTCCAACACCAGGTCAAACCTCACTTGTTCCTCTTCAATTCCTATTCAGCCCCCTGTTTGGCCTTTTGATTATTGTCACTCGAATACAACTTTCTAGTGTTATTTTCATGCTGATGGAGCGGATATAAGTTTTTTGTTTTGGTTATTATCACACTATGTAATACATGTACCCATCATTGAGAATCTCCCTGCTATAGTCTCCCTGCTAGTGTGGAATCGGAATTCTGCATGCGAAAAGAGCCTACTTTAGCAGGATCCACATTGGTTTTTTCTGTTGTGCTGTTGTTCATGCAATTTTTTGGGTTTTCCATTGATGGAAGAATTAAGGTCTTTCATTCTGAATTTGTGGTGCAAGCGACGAACATGTCCTGTAGGAAAATGCAAGCAGGCAAGTCAAAAGGAGTTATGTTTTGTAGCTTCTACTTTGTATAATCGAATGAATTGCTCCTCTTTTGTAGCTCAACTGTCCAATCTTCACTAATGGTTTGATGTATGCAAGGGGGTTACGTTTTAGATTGTTGTGCTTAAAAAATATAGGCATACCAATGCTACCTTCGAAAATTTGAGTTGAAGGAAATGATGAATCATACTTATGGAAGTGAGACACCAGGCACATTTTCTAACAAGAGAAATTAAAATAGAACATTAAGCACATTATCAAGTCCCTCGATTCACATTAAGTGTTAGAGAATTCTGGAACTTCGTGAAAGATAAATGCAATGAGACCATATTCTTTTAAGGATGTTCACTCTATGAGACCATCTGAGGTTCTATATGAGCAAAATACAATGAGCAAAAATACAGTTTCGTTGACAAGGTTAACATCTTCACAGCCATACATCAGTAGTTTGGACAAATATCTACATCTTTCTAATCTCTTTTGTTATCTTTTGCAAGTCCAATTAAAGCTGTGAAAAGTTACCAGAGGCCAATTCACAGAATGTCTGAGGTGGTTCTTTTGGCTTTGGAACTATCCTTATTGTCTATATAAATTAGAAGTGACTCTTTTGGCTAAAATAATGTATATTTTGGTCCAGGGATCTGCTGAACCATCGTCAGAAAAACAATGTCAGGATTCAGATGACAAGTCCATAGGTATAAGCGTTGATCGTGAAGCAGTGGCTATTGCATTTTATGTTGCTGTGATGGTGTTCGTGATGGTGGCAGTAGTATTGACAGTGATGGGTCATTTCATGTTGGAAAGGGACAGAGAGACTAAGGGGAAGGAGCGACAAAGTTTAGATATGACAAAGAAAGAGATGGAGAGAATGAGAGAGGAGCCAGAGAGAGAGCTGGTCATTACCTGGGAGTGAATCATTAAGCTGTTCAACTATACTTGTCAAGTAGCCTAATGGTTACTTGGTTAGTATCAGCTCCTACTATGATCTGCTGTTGTCTGTTGACTAGTGTCTTTGGAGAGCATCAAGGAACTTGCAGTGTCATATAATTGTCAGTAAGATTTGAAGTCAGATTTTAGTTTACGGAAACTTCAGTACTAAACTAGTTAATGGTCATTACTGATAATTAACCAGTATTAACTACTCGCTAGCTGTGACGTTGATCATGGACTTCATTGGTCGATCGTACGTCAAAGTATGCTTATTTCCAGATTAATCTTTCATTGTTTATGGCAACTATTTGAATCTGATTGCTCGCTAAGTCGTCTAAAACAATTTGACTAGGTTGTTAGCCTGTATAGAAATAAAAGATCAAGTTTATTTAGCACATTAGTTGCACTTATGCCTGAAAATTTGCGTCGTCATGTATCCATCACCAACGTGGTCACAGGCTCACAGTCCGTTAAATAGTTAGGTCATATGGAAATATTTTACGAGGTACAAATTTTTATTACAGGTACAAATCTAGGTCGGGTACTAAATTATTGTACTTCTTTTATATAGAATTTTAGTTTTTTAAAACTTTATCAAAAACTTATCTAATTCAATCATAAACCTTTTGAGTGATTACAAAAAATGTTCAAACTATAGTTCCATATAGCAGCTGCTATTTTAATTTGCTGACTCTTTGTTTTCTCGTAATTGATATTCCAAATCGTTTTTGTACAATTCATTAGCTTTTAGACATATTATAATTCAATAAAGACAAACTCTTTTAACTTATTTTATTATTTTTTACTAAAAGGGGGGACTTGCATTCAAGTATATATTAGAATTCAGCACATGACAAAAATTGTTCAGCGCCATATTGAAGACAATCCAGGACATCATCCAGCCACACCTAAGTATCTGGATCTCATGGTTGGTAATGTGCTATGCTACGTACCAAGTTACCCTCCGTTTTCGCCAAATTAAAAGCACCGTAACCAGTACCACTAAAACTTAAAATGCCACTAAGAATGAGACTGTTGTCCCTTATAACTACACCGCACCCGTGGCCATCCTGGCCTACCTTTGCCTCATCAACGTTGACTTTCCAACCTGCAGGTGGTGGAGCTGCTAGATCTGAGAAAACTAACTCGAGACTCGAAATTTGAATCGACCGACCAAGACTCATACCTGACCCGACATCTAAAAGAAGCTCACCCGAAAGCGGACACGAAATCCGAATTGACCCGAACCGACCCATATTCGATCCGAAATTTTCTACAAAGTTGTTTATTTTTGCATGATAAGCGTATTGCACCAAAAATAGGTTGACCTGAAGTCAACCAGAATAAAGTTCATCCGACCTAATCTGAACAAATACGAAATGTCACTTAACCTTAAATATGATCCGACCCAAATTTAACCCGATCTATACCCAAATCGAATGACATATTTGCCAGGTCTAAGAGTTACCAAAACAGCATGACATCATTTCCGATCACTTCAAGAGGCTTCTAATCACTTCTAGAGGCTCCTCTTCAACTGCAAATACACTATCCCACCATCACTATTAGGAAGTGAAATCTTGATAAAAATTTTGTATAAAATTCTTGTGATATTCTCTCTCTTTCCATGTATCCTAGCTAGGTTAGAAGTCTTGTTCAACAAGCTAGGTTTTTGTGATAGCCGTGTGTGTTGCATATATTGCAACAATCTCAATGAATGAAACCAGAGAGGGAGAGCCAGTTGGCTACAAGGCACATACACCTCACTCTCTCACATCCCATATCCTTGAGCTTTTGTACATGGTATCAGAGCACCATTGAGGGACACTCAAATCATTAGTCATGAAATTCGTCTTCAACCCGTAATCCCCGTATTATTTGCATCCATCACAGGGATCGGAGTCCTTATCACTGTGGTGACCTTCAATGGTAGAAATCACGATCTTTGGGAGAAAGCCGTAACAACGGCTTTGAAAATTAAAAATAAGCTTGGGTTTATAGATGGATCCATATCTAAACCCACGGTGAAAGGAGGTGATACGTCCAAACTGCAAGCGTGTGAGATGGTTAATTCGATGCTCTCTTCATGGATACTCAACATGATTGAGCTCAACCTCTGAACGAGTGTGGCCTACACCAACACAGCTAAGGCCATGTGGGACACTCTGAAGAGACGATATGCAATAGCCAATGCACCGAAAATACATCAGTTGAAGACAACCTTAGGAAACTGTAAACAGGGTGGACTAAGTGTGGGTGAATTTTATTCTAAAATTTCGGATCTATGGATCGAACTTGAATATCACGACCCGCAGCCATATTGTTCATGTAGTGGTTGCAAGTGTGAAGCAGGAAAGAAATTTGCCCAGAAATGTGAAAGGGAGAAGACTCACCAATTCCTTATGGGTCTCAACGATGATCCCTACTCATCAATACGAAGCTAGATTTTGACCCTCGACCCATTGCCGTCCTTGGACCGAATCTTCAATATGGTGGTCCAAGAAGAAAATCACAAGAATTTAATGCCCGAAAGGGAAGATCGAACCAAGACTGCAGCTGCCTTTATCGCCGTATCTGGTGGTCTGAACATAAGAATGGTGACTAAGAAGGCTAGGTGCAAGCACTGTGCGAAATTTGGCCATGATGAAAGCACTTGTTATGACCTTGCTGGTTACCCACCGAGTTGGGGGAACCGGGGTCGAGGAAAGAACCTGGGCAGAGGAGTACGTGACACCCGCAGTCACGGTTGCAGATCAAGTGGAGAAGCCTCCTACGCGGCTGCTGCTCGGCAAGACTCGAAACAGCAGGTCACGGGAAGCAGTTCAGCAGATGGGGTCGGAGAGAGTGTGCTGCCTGGGCTAATGAATGAACAAATACAAAAGCTGTTGAATCTCATTGAACCTACACGAGCAGGATACGAGAAATTGTCAGGTAACGATGTATGGATATTTGACACAGGGCCTTCTCACGATTGATGGCACAGTCGGCTTGGACACCTATCGTCACCCATACTTTCTATGCTTTCCAGTGAGTTAGGGTTAGATAGTTCTTCTAAAACTAATAAAATGGATGTCTATGACGTTTGTTTACGTGCACAACAACCTAGAAATCAGTTTTCTATTAGTGAAAGTATTGTGGATGATTTATTTGAACTTATACATTGCGATATTTGGGGTTCCTATAAAATTTTCTCGTTTTGCGGTGCACACTATTTTCTTACAATTATTGACAGTGCTAGTAGAGCCATTTGGATTTATCTGATAAGGGACAAAGGGGAAGTTACAAATATTTTGCCAAGTTTTGTTAACATGGTGAAAAAGCAATTCAAGAAAGATGTAAAAATAGTTCAGACTGATAATGGGATTGAGTTTAAATTAGGTTCTATGCTAAATTTCTATGCTGAAAAGGGAATCCTTCATCAAACTAGTTATGTGGACACCCCCTCAACAAAATGGGCAAGTGGAGCGTAAACATAGGCATATGTTGAATGTCACTCGAGCGCTTCGCTTTCAAGCACACCTACCTTTCCAGTCTTGGGGGAAATATGTCTTAGTTGCCGCTTATCTTATTAATAGTACCCCGAGTAAAGTGTTGAAAGGGAAAACTCCTTATGAAGTGATCTTTGGCATAAAGCCCCGCTATGATCATAACAAGGTTTTTGAGAGTATATGCTTTGCACCATATCGACCAAAACCGAAGGACAAATTTGCTTCATGAACCTGGAAATACATCTTTGTACGATATCCACATGGTAAAAAGGGCTGTAAGTCGGGATGTAGTATTTTATGAACGTGTTTATCCTTTCTCTCTTGATCAGAATGGACAACCAAAATTAGGATCTTCACCAACGTTAGAGCCCACTGCTGCATTTGATTTTTCCAAGAACCACTGCTGTAAATTCACACGCATCGCTGCGTCATTTTTTAGACAATGAGGACAGCCTAATTGATTTAATCTTTGAAGAGTTGTGGGTTGGGCCAGATCAGGAGGCCTCCTGTGCAGCCCCTTAGGCGCCTCATGATGAGATCCAGCCAGCATTTGATAGCGGCCTAGCACCAGGCCCAAATGCGTCTTCTGGGTCTACTGCTGAGATGGGCTCAGAAGCAAGAGGGAGCTCCGATAGCTGCCCCAAACTCCTGCGGATTGCACAGTGTGATGCAGACGCAGCAGCTCACCCGACAGCGATGAAGCCCATCTCATCTTGAGGACTGTGTGTGCTATGGAGTTCGAGCACAAGACCCCTCTCTCGAAGACACTCCACATGTCATCGATTCTCTAACCCCCTTCGAGCTTTCTTGCCAGCTATCACCAAAATTATTAAGCCCAGGTATTATCATGAGGCCGCAAAAGATCCTCCTTGGTGGCACGCCATGGGGGAGGAGATTCGAGCGTTGGAAGAAAATCAAACTTGGACAATTCAATACCTCCCCCCGGCAACAAACCCATTAATTACAAATGGGTATGCAAAGTGAAGTACAAGTCTGATAGCACCATTGAGAGATTCAAGGCCTGGTTAGTTGTTCGCGGCGATCATCAATTAGAAGGCTTCGATTTTAATAAGACTTTCACTCCTGTGGCGAAAATGCCTACCGTGAGGGTTTTCTTGTCTATTGCTATGGCCAAAGGATGGGAGTTACACCAAATGGACGTCAATAATGCTTTCCTGCATGGGGATCTACATGAAGAGGTCTATATGCAATTGCCTCCCGAATTAAGCACTTCTTCACCAAACAATGTCTGCAAGCTTCGTAAGTCGTTGTATGGGCTTCGACAAGCGCATCGACAATGGTTTGCTAAGCTATCTTGTAAATTGTGCGATTATGATTTTATCCAGTCTTATGCAGACTATTCTCTCTTTACATATAGGAAGGGGCCATGTTCTCTGCATTATTGGTGTATGTTGATGATATCATATTGGCTGGTAATGATCTCCAGGCATGCCAGATGTTTAAAGACCATCTCAACTCGTGTTTTCGCATCAAAAACCTTGGCCCACTCAAATATTTTTCAGGCCTTGAAGTGGCTAGAGGGCCGCTTGGACTCTTCATTAGTTAATGCAAGTATGCTCTTGAAATTGTGGGAGAATGTGGGCTTCTTGGGAGCAAACCTGTGGATTTTCCTATTGAAGAAACCCATAAATTAGCTCTCACTATTGGAATAGATTTGGATGATCCTAGTCGTTATCGACGCTTGATTGGACGTCTCATATATCTCACTATTACCCGGCCAGAACTGAGCTACGTTGTGCATATTCTATGCCAGTTTATGCAGAATCCCAAAGAGGCACATATGGATGCAGCTCGTCGTGTACTGCGTTATCTTAAAGGTACGCCCGGTTATGGCATCTTGTTGCACAATGATAGCAATCTCCAGGTATATGCCTATTGTAATGCGGATTGGGGGGCTTGTCCACATACTCGACGCTCTCTCATGGGATACTCAGGTACCCTTGGTGGATCTCCAGTGTCATGGAAAACTAAGAAACAACCTACTGTTTCTCATTCCTCAGCCAAAGCAGAATACCGGTCCATAGCAACTACTACGAGTGAGTTAGTATGGGTCAAGTCACTATTGGGTTCTTTAGTGGTGTTCCCTAATATTCCTATGCGTCTTTATTGTGACAGTCAAGCCGCCCTTCATATTGCGAAGAACCTTGCCTTTCATGAACGTACCAAACACATCGAGATCGACTGTCAGTTTGTTTGTGAAAAACTAGATTCAGGTGATCTTGTAGTATCCTATTTACCGACTAAGGAGCAGCCTGGTGACATTTTCACCAAAGCCTTGGCAAATAAGTCATTTGTTTATTTACGAGGTGACATGGGCATGATCGACCCTCATGCTCCACCTTGAGGAAGCACCACAAGAATCCGGTCCAATGGAGACCGAAG
>NCQV01052309.1:0-11246 GCA_002740545.1 Lophocereus schottii | reverse complement strand
CGATAAGATTGTTCAATCCCTCGCTTGAGGTTTTTGTGGGGTTTGTTGGTCAATTTTCAATTGTGGTGCGAAGTTCTTGTTTCGACATTAGTTGCGGAAGTGTTTTTTACTCCTAGACTTTCGACTATTAGCTCCACTCTTCCCAAATTTATTCCACTTCTTATCCTTGACCTTTGGCCATATTACATCCTTTTTACAAGCCCTCATGATTGGCATATTGCATTTTGCATCAAGCGATGGAGAATCGAGAACTGTACCAAGCTTATGGCAGCTTGCTTGATTAGATAGAGTATTGAGTGCACCCTTATTAGATATTCTAAACACATTGAGGGGAGTGTTCCACTTTATCCTAAAGTGAGATTCTACCAGTCGTGCTTATTCACTACTCATTTAGGAAGGTCTTGTCTTGTTATGTGCTTCGATGTTAGGGCATTTGATGTGTTGCATTTGGGTAGAGGGCTCATGAAAGGGAGTGTGTGTGTTTGGTTGAAATTATTTCACACCTTGACTTGGCCATATTTAATGCATAGTTTATCTTGGTTTGTTGATCGTTCATCTCTTGCATGAGGAGGAGCATAGCCAGAGGTTTATCTCCCTCGTCGATGTTTCATGAACTAGTCTTGCTTGGGGACAAGCAAGAGAGGTAAGCATGGGGGAGTGATAAATGTCTATTTCAACCCCAGTTTAGCCCCTATTTGAGTTCCTTTCTATGGTATTTTTATGTTCGATCGGGCTAAGAAAAGGTCGAATCGGCCCCCTTTAGTATATATTTCGCTCATAATAACATCTTTCTGTATTTTCATGGATTTTGTTGAAGGAATAGAAAGATGCATGATATTCAGCAGAAAGGGATGCCAAGGAGGCGAGTTTTAAGTCGTGAAAAAGGTCACTGAACGTCTCACAGAAGTGCCAAGGATCGAGCACGGGTAGCCCATGCCGGGTGGCACACCCGTGCCACATAAAACTAGCGCAACTAGCCGGCTAGCAAGGTGACACCGTCTGGCCGTGCCATGTGGCATGACCCTGCCACGTGGTCAGTAGCTGGTGCGATCTGGCCATGCCATGTGGCATGACCGTGCCTCTCCTGCCTTGCGGCACGATTTAAATTTTCCTCGGGGCTGCTTTAGGGGTTATTCAGTTTTCTTTTCTTAGACTTCTTTTTAGGTGATTTTCAGGTTTTCATTAAAAGTTTTTTAGCTTTTCATATCTGGTATTGAATTCATTACTTTGAAGATCGATCTACCTTGCGACGACGATTAATTCAAGTTTGTTCTTCCATTCTCTCTCATTCATTGTTGAGATTAGTTAAATCATGCCTATTTCTCCTATGGTTGAATCAGTATGATTTGTGACTAATCTCCCAACTTGGGTTGGGATTGAAGCTGATCATGTTTAGTTGAATCAAATTCTAACCCCAATCCATTATCTTTCTCATACTTGCATTCATGATTTCTGCTATGCACACCATGTGTTTAATGAAATGCTCAGAAGAGCGTTAATCCATTATTATTCGAGTTTAGGGAAGCGTTGAAAGATGGAACCTTTACCTAATGCGGCTTAGTAAATAATTAAGATTTTATTATGAAAATAATTAAGGTTCTTGTAATCCTGTAACTATAGTCCCATGAAAATAGGTGACTACAATTCTAGGATTAGTCTTTAGCCCTTAAAAGAGAGAGGAAATGGGCTTAACTGGCAACCTATCTACTCATGATCCATGCTCGGGATTGTTTGACGGAGTTAGTCATTGGTTCAGCTAACATAATTGTGTTGATATCTCAACCTAGGTGCTTTAGTATCTTGTTTTCTTATTCAACCTTTTTGTTGTTACTGTTTCTTTAGTTTAAATCCAAACATACAACTTAGTCCGGTCTCGATTGAGCATTTGAATTAGTCCGGTAATCGAAAGCAAGCTCCCTATAGAATACGACCTATACTCGCTGGTTGCTAGCTAAGGCTACACCGTGTGCTTGTGGTAATTTAACTTAAGAAGTTTTTGGTGCTATTGTCGGGGAGCTTGTTTCTTTAGATATGGAAGCTGATTAGGATACTTTAGACTAGACCTTTATTTTCCCTTTTTGTAGTTTGCCCCTTTCTTTCCTTCTGCTTGATACCTTTTACGCTAGGTATAATGTTTACTTTTGTATTCGCATGAGGAGTCAAGGGAATCAAGACCTTGTTCGATTCGATCCCGAGATAGAAGTAGCAGCACGCCGGCATAGCGGAGAAGCGAGAAGGAGGAAGAAAGCAGAAGTAGTGATGGCAGAGCAAGACCAGAGGGTGTTACGTGATTACACCCTGCCACAAGCGTCGGGTATGATGTCATCTATTATGAACTCGACGGTCGAAGCTAACAACTCCGAACCCAGTCCTGCGCTCATTACCTTTATGGAGCAGGACCAATTTGTTGGACACCCTGTGGAAAATCCCAATGCGTATCTTCGCAAATTCCTTTCATATTGTGACACCATCAAGATCATTGGCGTGTCCATGGAGGCAATCCGACTACAGCTCTTCCCTTTCTCACTAAGGGATAGAGCTAACGATTGGCTGCAAAATGAGGAACCAAACTCATTCACTACTTGGGAGGGTCTTTCAAGGGCATTCCTCAGCAAATACTTTCTACTTGGGAAAACTGCGAGGCTGAGGAGTGAGATTATTTCCTTCACTTAGAGGGACGGGGAATCCCTCTACGAAGCTTGGGAGAGATTCAAGGATCTCCAGCGGTAGTGCCCTCATCATGGGGTGCCTGACTGGCTTCAAGTCCAAACATTCTATAATGGGCTAGAACAGTCAGCCAAGACCTCAATAGATGCTGCTGTCAGAGGAACTCTTATGGGAAAATCTATCAAGGCAGCGATGACTCTATTAGACGAGATGCCCTCCAACACCTATCACTGGTCAAGCGAGAGAGCCACCCCGAGAAGAGGAGGGGTAAGCATGACGTCGACGCTGTCACACTCTTGGCCAGTAGAGTGGACCCATTGGCCTAGAGGCTTGACAGGATAAGGACTTCTCCCACTTCAGGCAGTTCCGCAATTTCAACCAAGATCTATGTGGTTTGTAAGACTTATGGTGTGCAGAGGCACATCCACTGAGTGTTTCAATGGTCCCTTCTCCATTAAGCATGCCAACGCCGTACATAACTTCAACCCCACACCACAAAATAATTCCTGCCCAAATGCTCAAGGTCTGGGATGGAGGAGTCACCCCAACCCTCTCTACAAAAACCCCAACCTTCTAACTCAACATGCTATGCAGCCACTGGGGTTTCAGTATAGAGGTCCCTATACCCTGCCCCTTCCACCTCCTCAACCCACACCACATTTGAAAAGCCTCAAGGAGCGCTTTATTACTACCCAGTCCAAGACCAACGAGACACATAACAAGCCCATCAACCAACTGAACTTCAAGTTCGATGCGATGGCCTCCCACCAGAAGGCAATGAACACTCAGATCGTCCAGAGAGCCCTGCAGGTCTGCCACTTATCTCAACCTCAGGGACATCTACCAGGTCAGTCTGAGACTAATCCTCGGGGCCATATCAATGCCCTTTCTATAGCAGGTGAAGGGGTAAAGAAGAGTCCTGTCATGATTCTGCACGAGACAGTTGTAGTTCCTGATTCTGCAGGAACGGACGAGTAAAAGGAGAAGGGGAAGTTGAGCTCTAATGGGAAAAGTATACCTCCACCCCCAGTTCGCCCTTATCAGCCACCTGCATCCTACCCTCAAATGATTGCTTGTGCTAAGCTATTTCTGTATGAGCCAAAATCTATGAGATTTCTGGATATGCTGAGGAGGATTTATACTAATAGTCCCCTATTAGAAGCTTTTAGAAAAACACCAGCTTACCTACAATCTTTAAGGCAGCTTGTCTCTAAGACAGAGAAGCATGGGGGACCTTATGTGGTTTCCATTAGAGAGGCCTGTAGCTTGATTCTCTAGAGTCAGTTGCCTTCCAAGCTGTAAGACCCGGACAGTTTCTTCATCCCCTGTGCTATAGGGGATCTGCGGATCGAAGGAGTTCTCTGTGACCTGAGAGCCAGCATGAGCTTGATGCCTCTCTCCTTTTACAGGAGGCTTCAACTGCAGGACCTATACCCTACCAGTTTAACCATTCAACTTGCAAATTGCTCTATCAGACGACTTGCGGGTATTTTAGAGGATATTCCTGTTGAGGTGGGTCAATTCGTCATTCCAAGCGATTTCACTATCATGGACATTGCCAAGAGCTCCCAGGTGCCAATCATTTTGGGGCGGCCATTTCTAGCTACCGCTGGGGTGGTTATCTACGTACAAGCTGGCCCCTTATCTTTTCAATTCTGTAGGAAAAGGGTAGATTTTTATCTCCCTCAACCCCCACCGTTCGCTGTGTCAGTGGCTTCCCACCTCCTGAGATCCAAGTGCACACTGTTCCTCCCGACACTATCTTTGTAATTAAGGTATTCGATGGAGCTGGGAGGCCCTGTATAAGGTCTGGGGATTTTTTTGATTCTTCTACAACATTCCTGAGTAGTACTAGAGGCACTATTCTTCACCCGGGAGAGGAGTCGACTGCATCAACTGCTCTCACTTCACCCGCTCCATATTTCTTCACCTCGTCATCCTCATCTGCCAGGTAAGGGTCAAGCTAAGGACCTTAAACAAGTGCTTCTTAGGAAGCAACCCAAGTATTTGATTGCTTTTGGAAAAAAAGAAAAAGAAAGAGAGAAAATAAAAGAAAGAAAAATAGTGTGTCTTTCTTTCCCCCCAACCCACCCTCTTCCCTCTGGCGCTATTAGTGTCCCCTTCCCCTTGGTCTTTTTATTTGTCCTTTTCATTGAGACATGAAAATCTCAAGCATTAGGGGCTGAGCTTGTAGCTCTTTAGGTGGAATTGTAGATTTTTGGGGTGCGGGTTGAATGACATAACTTGTAGGTTTACTAGGTTGTCTCCACATCTTTCCTTTAATAGCGCATGTAGTTTAGCGCATATAGGCTAGATTTTGCATATCAGGCAGGCGAAATGATTGAGTGCGGACATTCATGAACTTTCTAGATACTACTTCTTACCCTTTTCTTCATTTCCCCTTATATCTTTTACTGCTTTCTTAGCTAGATGTATTATTTTTGAATAAAAGCGTGTGAAAACCCCTCTTATGAAGAGAACACAGGGGGTGATGATTGATTGATCAGGTTGATCTGTGTGTTGAAGTGTGGCCTGTTATGGTGTGAATTTTTATTAAATGGCATTGACATTGTCATATGTAGCTCCCATGACCTAGGTTGTATGTCATATTGCCCTTGCGATTCATGTGATTTGGCTTGATTGAGCTTGATAAGTGGGACATACCTTAGGGTAAATTGTTTGACTGTGGTAGACTTACCTGTGACACTTTGAGCCTAATGACTATTCATTGCATATAGTCTCGTACTTCCTTTCATGTATGACTCATCCAAAATTGCACCTCTAGAACTTGGTCTTGTTCTTTTTTAAAATCGCATTTGGCATGTGCATGTGTTAATATGATTGAGACAATTTTTGTTCCATTTAGCCACATGAGCCAACAAGCTAACCATTAATATGCACTAGCCTCTTTGCTAGCCTTTTGGGTCTTTTCCCTTGTCATTGTTGTTGCACCTATACCCTACCCACTTGGCCTATCGAAACTTCCCATATCCTTATCCAGGTCTAGTGGAGTGGCACTTTCATGTTGAGTTGGGTTTGCTTCGAAGGTTAGTTCTCCTTGGGTCCTCTATTGGTGGCTTGCTTGAGGGGGTTCATGATTTGAGTTTGTATCCCCTATGCCATTCACATATCATTTTTTTTTCATTTCAAAGGAAAGAAATAGAAAAAAAAGAAGCAACAAAAAAAATAAGAAAAGCAAAGAAAGAAGTGGAAAAGTTGTGAATAAATTATTGGCATGAGAGCGAGGTGATAAGATTGTTCAATCCCTCCCTTGAGGTTTTTGTTGGGTTTGTTGCGCAATTTTCAATTATGGTGCGAAGTTGTTGTTCCGCCATTACTTGTGGAAGTATTTTTTTCTTCCTAGTCTTTTGACTATTAGCTTCACTCTTCCCAAATTTATTCCACTTCTCATCCTTTACCTTTGGCCCTATTACATCCTTTTTACAAGCCCTTATGATTGGCATATTGCATTTTGCATCAAGCGGTGGAGAATCGAGAATTCTACCAAGCTTATGGCAACTTGCTTGATTCGATAGAGTATTGAGTGCACCCTTATTACATATTCTAAACATATTGAGAGGCGTGTTCCACTTTGTCCTAAAGTGAGGTTCTACCAGTCCTACTTACTCACTAGTCATCGAGGAAGGTCTTGTCTCATTATTTGGTTCAATATTAGGGCATTTGATGTGTTGCATTTAGGTAGGCAGCACATGGAAGGGAGTGTGCATGTTTTGTTGATATTGTTTCCCACCTTCACTTGGCCACCTTTAATGCATAGTTTATCTTGGTTTGTTGATTGTTCATCTCTTGCTCAAGGAGGAGCATAGCTAGAGGTTTATCTCCCCTTGTCGGTGTTTCATGAACTAGTCTTGCTTCGGACAAGCAAGAGATAAGCATGGGGAAGTGAACCTCTATTTCAACCCTATTTTAGCCCATATTTGACTTCCTTTCTCTGGTATTTTTATGTTCGATCGTGTTAAGAAAGGGTCGAATCGACCCTCTTTTGCATATATTTCGCTCATATAACATCTTTCTAAATTTCTAGGGATTTTATTGAAGGAACAGAAAAATAGATGATATTCAGCAGAAAGGAGTGCTAAGGAGGCAAGTTTTAAGTCGCGAAAAAGGTCACTCAACGTCGTACGAAAGTGCCAAGGATCGAGCAGGGGTACCCCCTGCCGTGTGGCAAGCCCGTGCCACACAAAATTAGCACGACCAGCTGGCCAGCAATGTGGCACGGTCTGGCATGTGGCACGACCGTGCCACGTGTCGATAGCTGGCACAGTCTGGCCATGCCATGTGGCACGACTGTGCATCCCCTGTCCTATGGTTCGACTTTAATTTCCCTCAGGGCTGCTTTTGGGGATATTCAGTTTTTTTTTCTCAAACTTCCTTTTAGGTTTTCGTTTAGAGTTTTTTAGCTTTTCATCTTGGGTATTGAATTCGTTACTTTTAAGATCGATCTACCTTGAGACAATGATTAATTCAAGTTTATTCTTCTATGCTCTCTCTTTCATTGTTGTTGTTCTTGAGTTTAGTGGAATCATGCCTATTTCTCTTATGGTTGAATCATTGAATGTTAGTATGATTTCTGGCTAATCTCCCAACTTGGGTTGGGAGTGAAGCCGATTATGTTTAGTTGAATCAAAATCTAGCCACAATCCCTTATCTTTCTCATACTTATATTCATAATTTCTACTACGCATACCATGTGTTCAATGAAATGCTGGGAAGAGCGTTCATCTATTATTATTCGGGTTTAAGGGAGCATTGAAAGAAGAAATCTTTGCCTTGTGCTGCTTAGTAGACAATTAGGAAGGTTCTAATTTAGATTCGGGATTGTAGTTTATGTAATCCTGTGACTTCAGTCCCATGAAAATAGGTGACTACAATTCTAGGATTAGTTTTCGACCCTTGAGAGAGGGAGGAGAAGGGCTTAACTGGCAATCTATCGACTCATGATGCATGCTTGGAATTGTTTGATGGGGTTAGTAATTGGTTCAACTAACATAATTGTGCTGATATCTCAACCAAGGTGCTTTAGTATCTTGTTTTCTCATTCAACCTTTTTGTTATTACTGTATCTTCAGTTTAAATCCAAACATACAACTTAGTTCAGTCTAGATTGAGCATTTAAAGTAATCCGGTAATCGAAAGCAAGCTCCCTGTGGAATACGACCCGTACTCGCCGGTTGCTAGCTATAACTACTCCGTGCGCTTGAGGTAATTTAACATAACAAAAGATCATCCCTCTCAGCAACTTATCGTTGAAAAATCAATAATAAGTAAAACACGACTCGTTAATTCATGTAATCATCAAGTCCGATCTTGATCATCATCATCTTCTATGACATTTGATGTCACTACTTTAAAAAATTCAGCGCTCTAGCAAAATGAAGTTAGCTTCTAGCAAAATGATAAATGAATAGTTATTAACTAAGGTTTAGGAAGTGTCTAAGAATAATATTGCTAAATAAAGTATGGTGACTAATTGGTGATCTTCCAAGATGCTCCTTTTACAATATGCTAGAATTCATTGTTATTTTCTTTTATTCCCGGTTGTTCTTCTTTAGCGGACCGAGTTTGGGTGCTTTCCAGGCCTTTGCTCGGGGGTTGAAGGTGGCAAGGTCAAAGCCGTCTGTCTTTGTCCTGGAGAAGCGGATCCATGACCGCAAGAGCTCCGATCCCCTTCTGTGGGAGTAGATCGGTGATCTCCAACTGAATATAAAAAGTTTGAGGAGGTAGCGGCTAAGTACAAGCGCCGCCTAGAGAAGCCGAAGAAGAAGAAGGAGGCCTTAGAGGCCGAGAAGGGAAACCTGCAGCGTTAGCCAGAGGAAACCCGCTCTAAGCTAGAGGCCGAAGAGGAGAAGTCGGCGAGGACAGAGAACTAGGGGGACCGACGGGGGCGCAAGGAGAGTACCGATTTCTTTCGGGAGCTCTTAGTGACTTTGGCACCCGAAGCCTTCTACAATGAAGGCTACTTCGAAGCACACATCCGGTACGTAGAGGATCACCAAAAGGCCAAGGCCGAGGGTTGGGACCCTGAGTTGGTGGAGTTCATTCCTCCTGACATAAATGAAGATGGCTTGGATGACGAGGAGACTATGCCTCTGGACGGCAAGGCCATGACTTCTGGCAAGCAGGGTAATGAGACCGGGGCAGCCGAGGTAGCGACCATGATGAAGATCCTGATGCCTAGGGCCTTATGGTGTTTTTGTTTACTCTTTGTTGTTCTCCTTTCTGGCCCTTTGGCCCCCCATTGGTGTCTGTACTCCTTCTCTTAAGCAACGAAAGTTCTTAAGTTTTTGCAATGGAGTCTTGAGCTTCCTCACTTGTCTTTCCACTTGTTGTTTCACTTACTCCTGTTTATTTGCTTATCTTTGTATTTGCCTTGCTAATTTGCATATGCTCTGCGAGATTATGGCCCCTAAGCGAAATAACAAGCGTGAGACAAGCGTAAGGACCCTAAGGACCCATTGGGGCTAAAAGTATTGTAATTAGTCCTGAGGCTATGCTTAAGGAACCTTCACCCCCATTGGGGCTAAAAGTATAGTGACCGGCCCTGAGGCCATGCTTAAGGACCCTTAGCCTCCATCGGGGTGAGAGATATAGCGACCGGCCTTGAGGGCCTCTCTTAGCCACCATCAGTGCTCAAAGTATAGCGGCTGGCCCTGAGGTCGTGCTTAAGGACCCTTAACCTCCATTGGGGCTAAAAGTATCAGACGTGGAGATGTATCCAAAACTACGTTTGCAGTCATTGTATTTATTGTATGAAGAGTACACAGATGTTGTGCTTGAACAAAGAAAAAGTGCTAGTGATAGTATTTTTGCAAACTGTTGCTGTGCCATGTCCATAGGATAGGAGTTTCGTCCGGGGTCTATAAGCGATATGTGCTTGGCCATATATGGGTTATGACCTTATGTGGGCCTTCTCAATTCGCAGTGAGCTTGCCGTGTTCTCGTGCACGCACCATGACCTCGGTGCGACGAAGGGTGAAGTCTCTGACATTGACGGGGTAGAATTTGACAGTGTGGTCATGGAAGCGTGCGATGCGGAGCTTGTAGAGTGCCTCATGGAAGAGGGCATGTCCCCGAACTGAGGGTTAGAGATCTAATGCTTCTCAGAGTGCAGCATTGTTTAGCTCTTCCTAGAATGTGGTAAGGCAGTGGGTGTGAAGTGCGACTTTAACGGGTAGAGCAGCTTCCGATTCGTGCACCAACATGAATGGTGTTTCGCCTATTGCGGTCTTTCCGGTTGTCCTCAATGACCACAGGACGCCATGTAGCTCATCGGCCCGTTTGCCTTTAGCCTCGTCTAGTTTTTTCTATAAGCCATGAAGAATAACCTTGTTAGCTGCTTCGGCCTGGCCGTTGGTCTAAGGATAAGCGATGACGGTGAACTGAGCTTAGCACCCGAGCGTCCTCAGGTAATCTGTGAACTTGGTGGTGTCAAACAGTTGTCCTTTATCGAAAATCATTGTATTAGGGATGCCAAAGCGAGTGATGATATTCTTCCAGATAAACTTTCGAACTTTGACCGTGGTGATGGAGGTGATGGCCTCAACTTCTATCCACTAGGTAAAATAATCAACCGCAACAAAAAGGTACTTCAGACCCGTGGCTTTAAGGAAAGGGCCAAGTATATCCATGCCCCAAGTAGCACATGGTAAGGGGCTGACAATGGGTGTCAGGAGCTGGTGGGTAGTCGTTGCATCAGGGCGAACTTCTGACACTCGTTGCAAGTGCGAACCAAGTTCATAGCATCTTCTCTATAGGTTCAACTAGTAGTAATCGGTACGAATTGCCGTAATCGTAAGGGTGCGGCCCCAATGTGGGAACTGCATACCCCTTCGTGCAACTCCTCCAATATCTTCTTCCTTATCTCTGTGGTTACTCAATGCAGCAGCTGCCGAGCGAAAGATCACTTGTATAGGATCCCATCATATAGTATAAACCAATTCACCCGTCTCTTTATGCGGTCGACCTCCTTGTGGCTCGAGAGTAATATGCCATTAGCCAGGTACGTGCGCATGGGGTCCATCCATGTTAAGCTCCTGTCCAGCCAAAGTACTTCGTGAGGGTCAATACTTCATTCTGTCAAAGTCTCCTATTGAATGTGTTTTGGCTTCCCTTCCTTAGCTAGATAGCTTAGACAGTGCGTCGGCTTATCGATTCTCGGATTGCGGTATATGAGTGATTGAGAAGTGCTTCAACAACTTAGTGGCCTCGCATACCCGACGAACGTAAGCCGCCATAGTACCGTCCTTCACTTCATACTCTTCATTAAGTTGGCTAACTACGAGCTGAGAGTTTGAAAACGCTCAGACCGAGTTAGCCCCTGCGGTATAACAGAATTCCACTCCTGCTATCGCGCTTCGTATTCAGCCTCATTGTTCGACGCCTTGAACATGAAAGTTAAGCCACAAATTCCATCTAATTATTCCAACAATGGAGGTCGACCTCCATTGTTGGATTTTTGATCTTTTAAGGTATTTTATTTTCTGTTTCTTCTGTTAACTAATAGATTTAATACTTTCATAGTTAATAGATGTTTTCTTAGTTTTTTGTAGTTGCAATGA
>NCQV01052292.1:41527-56841 GCA_002740545.1 Lophocereus schottii | reverse complement strand
GCCACGGGTTGGCACACGTGTATTGATTGTAGAAAATTAAGTGACGCCACCTGAAAAGACCGTTTCCCCCTTCCCTTCCTCGACTAAATTTTCAAACGGTTAGTCGGGCATTCTGTCTTTTGCTACTTGGATGGATACTCAAGGTTCTTCCAAATCCCTATCCACCTAAGTGACTAAGATAAAACCACTTTTGCATGCCATTATGGGACTTTTGCATACCATAGAATGCCATTTGTGCTATGTAATGCCTTTGCTACCTTCTAAAGGTGTATGCTCGCCATTTTCTCCAGCTATGTTGAGAGTATAATGGAGATTTTTATGGAATATTTTTCGGCCTATGGAGGCACTTTTGATTTGTGCTTAGAGAGCTTGGCTAAAGTCTTCCATAGATGCAAAGAGTTTAACTTGCTCCTAAATTGGGAAAAGTGCCATTTTATGGCATAAGAAGCTCTGGTTTTAAGGCATGTGGTTTTATATAGGAGCATTGAGGTTGATAAAGCAAAGATAGAGGTTATAGAGCACTTTCCACCCCCCCACTTGTGCCAAAGAGGTGAGAAGGTTCCTGGGACATGGGGTTTCTACCACTATTCTATCAAGGATTTCTCTAAAACCACTAAGCCTCTCACTTTTCTTTTGGCTAAAGATACCCCATTTCTTTTTATTAATGAGTGTCTTAAAGCATTTCATAGGATCAAAGTTCCTTATCACCACCCACATCATCCAACCGCCCGATTAGAGTCTTCCTTTCGAGATTGTGTGCGATGCTAGTGACCATATGGTTGGGGCGACAAAAAGATAAGAAGCCATATGTCATCTATTATGTTAGCAAGGCACTTAATGAGGCTCAAGGAAATGACACCACTACTCTGCCCTTAAGCATCTTCCAGACAAAGCAGACGCGATGTCTCAACTAATCGATGGGTTATCCTCCTTCAAGAGATTGTACTCAAAATTCGGGATGAGAAAGGAATTGAGAATGTGATGGTGGACCGTCTCTCTCGATTACCTATCTCCCTAAGGTATGATGGGGAGTGTGACTTGCCAATTGATGACTCCTTTTCGGATGATCACTTGTTTGCTTAAGAAATGTCGAGTGTCTCTTGATATGTCGATTTGGTAAATTATATGGCACGTGGGATTATGTCACTAGATATGAACTTCAACCAAAAGAAGCAGTTTTTCTCCGAAGCCAAATCCTATTTTTAGAAGGAGCCTTGCTAGTACAAGGATTGTGAAGATGACATTATATGAAGATGCGTGCCCAAGGACAAGACCAGCTCCATCATCTCTTGTTGTCATGACTTGCCCTTTGGAAGGCATGCATGCATTGATAAGACCACAACCAAGATCCTCCCAGCTGGTTTTTATTGGCCAACCTTGCCCAACGATGCACACAACCATGATGGGGCTTGTGATCGATGTCAACGAACTGAGAATTTATCTAGGCGGGATGAAATGCCCCTAAACTATGTACTTGTAGTCGAGATCTTTGACGTTCAGGCTGTGCACTTCATAGGAACCTTCCCATCTTTTCAGGGCAACAAATACATCTTGATTGCCATTAAGTATGCCTCGAAGTGGGCAGAGGCCCCTGCTAGCTGCCACACCAATAACTTCCAAGTGGTAGTTTGGCTCTTCAAGAAAGTAATCTTCCCTCATTTTGGAGTCCCCTGAGTCCTCATTAGCTATAAGGGTGCCCATTTCATTGAGAAAAAACTTAAAACCTTGTTGAAAAAGTACAGGGTGTCACAAATATGGGTTGGCTATCACCCCCAAACCAGTGGTCAAGTAGAGGTTTTCAACTAAGAAATCAAGATCATTTTCTCCAAAATGATTGTAAGATCAACAAAAGAGTGGGTGGACAAGCTTGATGATGCTCTATGGGCTTACCATATGACTTTTAAGACTCGCATTGGCACTGCGCCGTTTAGGTTGATTTATGGTAAGGCATGCTACCTCCCCGTCGAGTTGGAGTATAAGGCTATTGGTTCACCAGTTTCTTAATTTTAATTTGCAGGCCGAGGGGAAGAGGTTGCTTCAATTGAGTGAGCTTCAAGAGATCTGCTCCAATGCTTGTGAAAGTTCAAAAATTTATAAGGGGATGATAAAAGGTGGCTTGACACGCATATCCATCAAAGGGAGTTATTAGTTGGTGATTTGGTCCTCCTCTTTAACTCAAGGTTGAAGTTATTTCTGGGTAAACTCCGTTTAAGGTGGTCGGGGCCTTTTGAGGTGAAGAAGGTTTACCCCTATGGGGTAGTTGAACTTAGCACAGAAGCCACAAGCACCTTCAAGATGAATGAATCACGGCTTGAGCATTACTTTACCGGTGCCCCAATTGATAGGAAGGTCTCCTACGACCTTCCTGATGCTGCTTCTTCTTAAAGTCTATCCATGGTCAAGCTCATGGTCTTAAAAGAGCACTTTTCGGAAGGTACGTTGGATCATCCTCTTCACTTTTGACTCAAATAAGTAGAAGTAGTTACCCAAAAATGAAAAACATTTTGAGTAGTTGAAATTCTCCAGGCGACCAGCAGGTCGTTGACTATGCTATGGCTGTCACCTAGCCCTGCAGTTTTTGAGGCTGGTTCCATGGGTAAGTGATGGCAGCTCGTCGCCATTATGACAACCCATCGTTAGCCCACGACTCCCTTTTCTTCTTCTTTTCCTTTTCTTTCCCTATTTCTTCTTCTTCACCACCAATCTACGCGAGTTTTCTCTCTTTAAAACATCCCTTGGCGCCACTTCCTCTACCAACTCCTACTCTCTCCTAGTCAAATCTCCACCAAATCTCACCAATTTTTTTTTCAGTCTTTTCATCTTATCTTACTTAATCTTCCACTAAATCACCTTCTTTGTTCACCTTTCACTCACTTCTTCATTACTCAAACCATAATCTTGAAGTTTTTCACTCTCTAAAATCCAACCATTTATGGCTTTTTTTGGCCACTCCTTTGATAAAATTTGCTTCCCCTCCCTCCAAGCTTCCATTTGGCTACCTCTTTGCACCATCCTCTCATCACTTTCTCTCTCTTCAAATTTCACCCCCATTGAAGACTTTATGTGCTTGAGGAGAGAGAAACCTTCATCCTTATGGTCTAATTCTTGCATTTAGGTGCTATTGTTGCTAGTAGGTGCCTCATCTTCACTCTAGCTTGTTCGATTTTGAGTCATTCAGGAGTTTGCATCCTTGGAGTTTAAGGTAAGAAAACAACCATCTTAGGACGTTCATCATCAGGAGCATCCAAGCATGCAAAAATGGTCATTTACACCTCCACCGTAAATGCGCCTTCAAACCAGGCCTAAGTGGGTCGAGGTAAACGTCAATCCCCCTCATCTCTTTAATAAGGACAAGCTTCATTTTAGTGATCGAAAACATACTGCTCATTATGATTTCATTTCTTGTAGAAGAATTATAGAGCCAAACTGTATTGATTATGACTTGTTGAGGAGTCTAGGATTGTTGGATAGTTTGAATGAATTACTTGAGGTTGCAGGATGGGAGGATTTTATGAAAATGGATAAGCTTGTTTATGAACGCTTATGTTGGGAATTTTTAAGTTCACTAAAGGTTCATTGGAGCACTTCATATCAAACCCGACTCATCCATATTCAATTTTGATTTTTCAATAGACTTTATGAGGCCAACCTTACAGAATTCGACCACCGTATGAAACTTTCTCGTTGTGGTGTTTGGAATGTTGGCTATGAAAATTTCAATCTTCATGCATTTTAATGTGAGATAGCATGTGATAAGCGTACCCTGGTAGCCGATAACCAAGAGAGTTTTGTGCCCTATAACTCTAGCGGCTCCATTTGCAACGGCACCATCAGGTACCTTCACAGACTCATAGCCAACACCATTTTCTACTTGGCACGAGAGCACAATCGGGCTCGTTTGAGTGAGGTTTTTTCTCTTATGATGCATTCTTACGGATGAGAATTTTGATATGGGGGTTTTCATTCTTCATCAGTTAGTCTCTTAGGCCTCCTTACCCAAGTCCCCTATTGCTTGTGGCGGCATTGTCACGGCCATTGCCTATTTATGGGGTTCGGAAGCTCAATTTAAGTAGTTATACCCTTTCTTTTTAAGGGGAAGGCTAAATTTAGCCTGTTGTATTAAAATGGAGATTTTCACAATGGAGGGCAGTCGTGTCCTAACCAACCACCATGGTTGACCTCTCTTTCCCCTCTCTGAACCCCACTAAAACTACATGTGCTGACCCTTCCCATTGGGTCTATGATGATGACATTGACATGGAGCCTGAAAAGGATCAACCTTGAGTTAAGGATGTATTCAGGAGTTCTAGGGTCGTCCCACCCGAGAAGAAGATGTATAACCCCCCTTTGATTAGGATCCACACTGAGGCGAGCTCTTCCGGCTTTAATGCAGCCTATTTGTACCAATATATGAATGACCAATTATCTTGTCTCTACCTAAGGCACGATACCATCGATGAGCGACAACAGCAGCATGTTCAAGATCAGCACGAGTTGCTTCGATAGAAAATGGAGTTCGATCGCTGGTAGTGCAACTTAAAGCACCACGCCTACTATACAAGTATCACGGTTGGCCCTACCCTCCACCGAAGTAGAAGCCTTATGGCCCCTCGACCCTTATTGATGCTTTGTAAGTTGCCCCTTCCCCTTTCCTTTACTCTCTTTAGATGATTGTACATTGGGGTTAATGCATATCTTAAGCATGGGGGGTCAGCTATGAAGATCATGTGTTAGAGAGATCATGTGGTGCGAGAATCTTTGGTGTTGGAATGAGTTTTCTTATTGTCGTTGTGGGGCATTTCTTGGGATTATGATGATTGAGGACCTAGTTGGTTTGTTTGGTTGAATGATTAGTGATTGGCTATGTTGAGGGGTGTTCATGCTTGTATAATGTAGTCTACTAGGATAGGTAACCCATGTAGTTGCATTTTAGGAATCATTGGACACTTAGGGCTTATATGAGTAGAGCATGTAGTTTATAGCATGTAGATTCTTCTATTGCATTGTACATATTCATTTTCTTTTTTGATCTTGCAAAGTAACGTAGAGAAGGGCGTCATTGGCCTTGCAAGGTATATTTCTTACTCTACTCTTCATTTCCTTCTTGTTAATCTCCCTTATGAAAAATTGAAAAAAATTGAAAAATTGAAAACTTTTGGGAAAAAACCCTTTTATTATGTGAATACATGGTATAAATGTTGACTGATTAGCTTGGTTGCACACTTGGGTTGTGGCATTTGCTTGGGTTGTTGGAGCATGATAATGAGCTTCTTTTGGTGATTGTTTTGCCTTGTGTGCATGCTTTTACTTTTGAGGCGCTTTTGTATATCTTGACTTGGAGGAGCTCAGCTATTGGTTGACTCATACGGTACATAGATGTCACCGGGGTGACTTGACCTGTGAGTTTGGAGTCTTCATGTGACCACACATTTTTAGTGGCACTTTCACTTCTTGTATGGCTCACCCTTAATTACAATGCTAGAACTTGGCTTAGTCCTCTCCAAAACCACATTAGGCAATGCACACCATTTGATATGATTAAGGCATTCCTTATTATTTTATGTCACATAGCCTGAAAAACAACCTAAATGATGTTAAGACTCTTTTGCTCACCTACATTAGGCCTTGCCTGTCTTTATTATTTCTGCATTTTTTTCACCCTTGCCCTATTTACATTTCCTACCCTCATGTCATAGAGATTAGTGAAGCTACTCTTTTCACAATTATGGTGTTTGCTTTTTGAGTTAGTACATCTTTGGACGTATGTTGTGGCAATTGGTGTTTTGAAAAGGGAAAGAAGAGAAGCCAGAATATCCTTGACTAAGTGCCTAGCATTAACTTGTTTGTGTTAAGCTTGCTCAAAATAAGAAAGAACGAAATGAAATGAGAAAACTTTCGAAATAAAAGTGAAAAAAAAAAAGAAGAGTAAGCCTTTCAGCATGCAAAAAGAAAAAAGAGAAAGCTTATGCAAATAAGATGCTTGGCACAATGATTTTCAGTCCAAACCGAATCGACTCCTTCCTTAAGTGTTCAAAGTCGGTTATGGGTGTAAACTAGTTTTTCACTTCGATTTATTTATTGTGGAAAGTGCTCTTGCTTCCTGAACTTAAGGCTATTTAGCTCCACTTATCCTAAAAGATCTTCTCCTTTCTCAGCCTTACAAAAGAACCCTATCACAAACCTTCCGAAGCCCTCTTGATCAAAGTGCATGTGTTTTTTTCCCAAGTGGTGGAGAATGAGGACTCCTCCAAGTTGATGGTTGTTGCACGATTGGTTGAGTAATGAAAATATATATGAACATCTTCAAACATTTATAGAGGAGAGTTCCACTTAACCATCAAGTGAGGCTCTCCCCGGTCTCTTTTACATACCATTAGCAAGCCACCTCCTTTCTTGCCTTGAGGATCTCACTTAGTCTCAGTATGCACTTTTAGGCGAGGTGATCCATAAGGAGTTTCATGTCTATCTTACTCCCTTCCCTCATCTTTTTTACTTCTTGATTATGTGACTTTGCTTGTTGGTTAACCTTTATCGCCATGCATGAGAAGCGTCCTTGAGGGATCAATTTTCCCATTCATGTAGTGTCAAGCTAAGCTTGCTAGAGCACATGTCAAAAGCTAAGAATGGGGGATTTGATAAACCCCAATTTTGATTAATCCCATATACCTTTTTTGGTTCATTTCTTAATTCAGCTTTCATTTAGATGGATTTGAGAAACTTTTGTCCCCTCTAAGGTTGTTGTTTTGTTTTAATCCCTTTTTAACATTTTGCGAGTGTTTTTTAAGTTATTTAAGAAAGAAGGGCAACTAATACATAGGACAAAGCCAATACAAGTATAAAATTCATCACGCAAAGGATCAAGGTGAGCAAGAGAGCAAGAAAAAGTGAAGATTCAAGGGGACAGGATAGTCCACGACTGTCATATAGTCGACAGCTTGCCTGTCGCTGACCTATAGGAGTAGCCTTAATTTCCAGGGGTGGCAGGGCCAAGCCATCACCAAGGCGACCCCCGCCGCATTTTCCCAGATTTTTATGCCTATAAATACACCATTTTGCCTAATTCCGGGATTATGCTTAATTCCTTTAATAAAAAGCACTTAAAACACTTTCTAGATTTGGTTTTAGGATTAAGACAAGATTAGGATTCTTGGATTATTGTTTAGTGAAGATTGTGCAGACTTTCATTCACGATTCCCTTAATCTAATTTTGTTCTTCTGTCTATCTCTTTTCCACTTTGCTTAGTTTTGCATAGCTTGTTAAATCATACTTGTTTGTGATTGTTAGATTGTTACAATATTGATTAGTGAGTAGTTTTCCTCAACTCAGCTCGGGGATTAGAAGCTAGGAATAGAGGTTATATTGCCAAGTTGACTATGATTCCTGTATCCTGCCTGTTGAACATTGTGTTTAACAAATTCATCACTTTAGAGGCATGAATGTTAGCATAGGAGTCATTCATATAGGTATCGATGTTTGGATTATTAATGATGTAAAAGTGAATACTAGAAGTTCTATCACTACTTTTATTACTGGTTGGAGCACTTCTTTACACTAATATGTATGTTATTGCACTATGTCACACCTGCTCAGCTAAACATGAAAATTTAGATTAAGAGAATTTAGATTAAGAGAAAGGATGATGTCGATATCTGGTCTATAAACTTAATGAGATGGCAATAGTTAGACAACAAAAGTTTATTTGTAATAGCCTATGAATCAATTCATTATTTTCATCGGAGGTAAACAAATTTCAGATATGTTGCATTTTTTGGTGAAGCATATAATAAATGATCGATGACAATGTTGATTTGTGTGCGAATTCATGGTAAAAGTTTCTTTTTTGAGCTTGTGTATCGAAGCTAGTGGTTCAGCCCTCATAGAAGAAATTATCCTCCAGCTTTCATATTAATAATTACATTTTTAGGTTGGTGGCAGATGATAGTCTATGCTCTTCGATACATGTCGGTCATATTGTCTTTGATTTGTGCTTCAATTTGATCAAATTGATGTTGGTTTGGGGTTTCTTTTTTGTGTTTTCAACCATAACCATATTCAAGATTCATAGTTGATTACTCACCGGTTGTCATTGGTAGGAATCCTCAGCCCATGAATGATCATCATCAAGAATTTTTTAAGATATCTGCATATATGCAATGAATGCATCCTAATTTTAGGATGTGGTTTGGTGACACAAGTTATCGGTTGCATAGAGTTGCTTGGTAGGACAATGAGCCTCTATTGAGGGTGTCAGTTTGCATTTCTCTCTTATTAATTTTATATAATTCTTTTTGACAATTGACTTGATCTATTGATAATTTTGTCCTCCTTTCTAATTTTGGATATTAGGGTTGTGCTTTAGGCTGGCGAAGTTTTAACATCAGTTGGTTGCAGGAAAGGGCTTCTCATTGTCTTGTTTAGAATATCTTGTTATGGTAAATTTAAAGTCTAGTGCTATTAGATATTTACTTTGATTTTACATTCATCTAATCAGATAGCATTAGTTTTAAGTTGGTATAGGAGCGATAGATTCTTATGTTATATGGGCTTTCTTCTCACTTATCTTGCCAAATTATCACGCAGACTATTACTATTAGATATTTTCTCAGATTTTATGTTGAACTAATCAGATAGCATTGGTCTTGGGTTCGATGACTTATCACATTACGACTTGGATACAAGAGGATGACAATGAAGGAAGGGTGGAGCTGAACAGCAAGGCGGAGTTTTTAGCGATAATTTGTTCTTTTCTTTTTTTGTTTTTTGTGTTTGAGTTACATAAAAGGTGAAGCACTGGACATTGATAATTTGTTATGACTGCCTTCTGACTATAACTGGAATAGTTTGTTGGCTATAACTTATAAAATATATATTCCCCATAGTTTTGTTTTACTTTGCTTGCCCTATAAAAAAGGAAGGAGAGGGCTGATCATCTGTTGAATTCTAGCATTATGGCTTAGCTCAAGTGACACCTTGCTTTTTATGTGCTTTGTAATAGTCTATATGAGGTACGAGACAATCCTTTTGGTATATATAAATTACACCTATCCACTTTGAAAATAGCTTTTATCTATCAATGTAATTGAACATTTTATGCTTATATAATTTATTCTCAACCTTATTCCTTGATTTCATCATATGTTTCACTGTGTTGCCAAATATAGAACTATACTGCCTTAGTTTGTCATTGAACACTTAAAATATTTTGATTATCTTATCTTTTCCTTTTTATGAGGTTTTGGCTTATGTTGTTCTTATGCCGGATTATGTTAATCATCATTCTTAATCCAAGTAATAAGATGCTTATAGTGTTGTCAAGGCTCTATCTTCTAGGTTGCTTAGTTTTCACCAATTGCTTTTTCTGCAACATATTATATATATTCAATTACTAATGTCACATTCCTTATTCTGCACTTGAGCTTGCCTAGTGTTTGACAAGATGCTCCAGATACAATGCTTGTTTTTGTGCCATGTATGCAATGGCTTGATGAATTGTATTTAAGATTTCCTTCTCCATTTGGTGCCTTATTTAGCCTTTGTGTGTTTAATGACCTATGATGCTGGTGATGTTCAACAAACATACAATGTAATGCCCTTAGAGCCTTTCTTTCTTCTTATATTTTGTGACCTATCTCCACACCATAGTTTGTTATTTATCTTGCTTACTTTCTCTTTTCTTTGCTTTTCCTTGACTTTTAACAAAGTGATTTTTTTGCATGTCTTATCTTTATCTCAAAATCTTAGTGGGTTATTACAGTAGAGTTCTTTGCATAATTACTTTTGTTGTTCAATAATCTACTCTTCAATAGACAACTCAAGTAGTGGAATTTTTAATGCTATTTCACATTGCGTAGATATTACCTTCTCACCATACTGACTGCATGTAAATTCAATCTTCTGATGAGTGTAAGTCTTACTTAATTTTTCAATGGGGACAGAATGACCATGAATGCTCTGATATAAGTTGGCAAAGGGCTTTGAGTACTTATAAGAGAAATTACACATGCACAAAATTAAAATTTTTGAAAGTATATTTTTATGAATTAGGGTCAAATATGCAAATATGAAAACCTAGAGTGCTTAGCATAATTTAAAAAGATAAGTTTGGTCAGGTTTGGCCCCAAAAAATGTTTAGCCAAAATTGAATTGGCTCGAAAATATTTATCAGAAATTGTGGGTTTGGAAAATTCTTTGCTCTTTTAAATGTCCAAAAGATATTTTTTCTTAACCTCTTTGGTAGTACATCTACTTTTAGAGTTCCTTTGCATATAATTAATCTCAAGATTGGTTTTAGTTACCTTGATACATCTGAGTTCCTTCCCAAAAGTCCACCAAGGTTTATCTCCTTATGGGTTTTTATTCAATAATTCCTGACTAAATTTAACACACATTTTGAAGTGCTTTCCCACTAGGGCTCTTTTCTCTCCAAGTGTCATTGCTTTTTGTGTCTTCTTTTCTCGACTTGTTACCATTTTTCAATGCAGTTAATGATGTGATTAGCAAGGTTTTAGAAGTTTTCTATTCGGAAAAGACATGTCCTTGGGGTTCCCTCCCTCTAAAATTACAAATCATCTTACCATGACTGTGACCATAAATACTAGTAAGTTCACCAAAATGTTCACCAAATTCAAACTTTAAAAGTTCTTTTATTCGGTTATGACTTCTTCACCTTCCTTCAACTTCTTTTTTTGAAGTTTTAAAGTTTTCCTTTTGTCTTTTTCCTACAATCGCTTCCCCATTCTTGGCTATGGAGAAATTGTTTGATAGGAGATCAACTTAGAATCCCTCTTGTCCTTTCCACCTATGCCATTAAAACAGTGGCTTTCGAATAATGTTATTTGGGATGAGCTCCTAGAGATGTTGCATGAGGAAGGAAATAGGGATTGGACTTGCTCATTACTTATTGGAATCCGATGTAAAAGCATCTAAACTAGATCATCAAGGTTGATTGAATGCTTATGGTGCAGTTTGCCGAATTCATATCGAGCTAGAGTCTTCTTGGCCTCCGTCTTTGCTCCAAAGACATTCCTACACCAGTTAAGCACATGGTAGATGCATGTGACCTTGCTCAAGAGGTTGTCCTTGACTATCCCTCAGCGGCCTTAGGGGGTTTTTGCCATGCTACCATGCCTTATCCGATCCATTTTCATCCTATTACTACTTCCTTAACTTATGTGATCCAAACTATACCTCCTCACAAGAGGAATCCTAGGAATAGAGTTGCTAGAGGTGGAGATGACTATAAGGAGATGGTTTTTCCTAATAAGAGAGTCATTTATATACACTTTGTAGACACTTGTAACCGTTCCAAGATAGAGAGTCATTCAATCCCCCTTTTTTAAATATTACATAAAGGGTAATTATATTTGTTATTAGAAAGCTTAAGCCCAATCACCTTTAAACCTTCTTTCTTTTATTTGACCGTTTGAGAATTAGATTAGTTAATACTTGAAGATTGGGGAAAGCACACTACTGCAGTCCATGAGAAAGTTTACAAAAGGTGTCATTGTAGTATTTGGGGAAGAATGTTTAAGGAAACCAATCCAGCTGATCTTGATGGTCTAGTTGGTACTAGGAGATGAGTGTGATTTCCTAGTATATTAGGAAGCATCAATTGTGTGATTGAGAGTGTTAAATTTCTTAGCAATTTGGAAATCATCATTTGCTAAAAGACTTTGTAGGGTCCCAACCTATAATTCTTGAAGCGATTGCATCATATGATCTTTTGATATAACTTGCTGTCGTTGGATTGCCTAGATGTATTAATGACATAAATGTCCCTGACCTTTCTCCTATGTTTGATGGATTATACCAAGATCATGCCCTAAAATGTGAGAATGTTGTTAGAAATCATGAGTATAAGACCAGATACTATCTATCAGATGATATTTATCCGAAAAAGGCGACACTTGGGAAAACTATCCCCCTTTCACACGGTGTAGTTGTTTGTTGAAGGTTAAGAAGTGATTAAAAAGAATGTCGTGCGAGCATCTAGTGTGCTACAAGCTTGCTTAACCTTAGTTCATGGCCTTGCCTAATACATGGAGGAAGTCATGCCCCTGATTATGAAAGTATGTGCAATACTCCATAAGATTGTTGTCGAAAATGAGCAAGATTCATATGACTTTGCTTTTAATGATGAGCATGTTGAGCATACTAGCTCAAACCTTGATGTTGGACATGAGCTTCATTTGTTCTATGCTACCTAATTAGATTAGTAGAAGTTCGAGACCCTAAACAAATGCACATCTCTAGGTGGACTCGGTTGAAGAAATATATATAGAGGCGAAATGAGGCGCGACTGCGACTTAGGTGACAATGAAATTTTGTGGTGCATTTTTTTAGTTGAACTACGTTATTGTATTTTTTTTTAAGTCAAACTCTTCTAGTGTTTTTTTAAGTTGAACTCTTGTTCTTTTTTTAATTCGAGCTGTTGTAATTTTTTTAAGTTGAACTATTATCTGGTAGACCACTGCTATTAATGTGCACTGCTATATTTATGTGAGGCATTTTTTATATTGAGTTTGTTGCTATACTTTTCCCTTAAAAAAAAATTTTGTTGTAATAGATTAATTAATCATTTTTCCAGAAAATATATGAATTATTTTCCTACAACTTATTTCACATAAATAATGGCACAAAATGAAAGAATTAAACTTTTAAATGTCTTTAATAGTAGGGTCCAAGGAAAATATTTTATCTCGTTGTCCAAGCTTATGATCAATGGGATATAGAGGAGAGGGAAGAAGTTAGATTGTCGGATGTTGTGGATGGTGAATATGCCTTGTGATCCAAAAGAACATTTCATCAATACAAATACTCCTAGATGCTTGTGAACTAAGTTCAAGTGGTCCTCATATCTGAGTTATTGGAAAAACAAAATAGAAGGAAAAAATCACTAAAAATTTTTATGCCAAACTGAAGTTATGATTGGATTTGATCAAATTGAGGGTCGAGACATGTTGATGGTCAAGTTATACTGGTTGAAGGTAGTTTTTTGCCAACCGTATCGTACCCAGGCCTCAGACAGATTGGTAAACCTTTGATTGTGACCGTGATCCAGCGAGTACATTCAGGTAATTGGTCAAACCTAGCCCATAAACCTTCCTTATATTAAAAATAAGATTTTTCACTAAATTTCATTTTTGCCTTCAAGTTCAGCATCAAATATCCTACTAAATGAAAGGTTAAGTGATAATAGAATGTTCCAATGAAAAGTAAGATAATTATAAATGTTTTAATACGTGATTTAATAACTGTAACAACTAGTTCTATAAACAACTACTCCAAATATCAAAGAGTGAGTATGAAAGGGTAATGAGTGAGTAAGATCTGCAGAGAATGGGTGAGAAGGGGGCTAAGAGAAGGCGAGAAAGTAGAAAACCAAAGGCATGGAACAAACAAAACCAACTACTCCAACTAGTTCTCCTTTGCTTTGATTTTAATAATTTTTTAATTCACTAGGTCGGATTTGAGGTCCAAAATCTATATCCAAATCTAACCCTCATCTTAGCGGATACCCTATAAATATGAGGGCCGGAGCAAGTTAGAGGCCAAAAAGGATGACCATGGCCCTCATTTTCTGGGGTTGGGTTGGGAGGTCTAGTTAAGATTGTCCACAAAAGTGAAATTCAGATATATGCACATTCGCACTCATACAATTATCCAAATATGCTTGCTAATGAATTACATATAGAATCCTAAAAATACATCATCGACACTGCTAAATTTACGTGAAAGATTTCCAAACATTATATAATGCATGCTAAACTTAGCAATTATGACTTTGGCTTTTCCTTTATATCCTCTATTCTTCACGCCTTGATTTCGGCGGTATAGTTTCTAGGGGCAAAAGTGAGATCTTGTGCCTGTCAACCCAGTACAACCCAGAGAGCGCGTCCTGGGGCACGGGCTCCCTACGCTTCTGAAATAATGGAGGATATGGATGCCCCTCTACCCTGGGCGGTCACTGGGATACTGTGGACTGGCGTTAATGTTTTGTGGCAAGAAATTGTACAGCCTTCGCCTGGGGGCATTTGGGTATCAGGTAGTGAATATTTTTTGAGTTCTCATAAAACGGTTGCCTCAGCCCAAATTTCTATCATCCTTGTCGCAACGACAACTATTGGATTCATCCTTAGGCCTGTTCGCTGCCCTGTCATCTCTCAAGTTGTTGTAAGATCCTTTTCCCAATTCCCGTAACCAACTTTCATTTTCATTTCTTTCTTTGTTTTGATATTAGTGGGGCATACGTTGCCAGGAGAATGCTACTCTTGACTGCCATTCATTAGATAAAAAGAGAAAAAAAAAAATCAAATTACCTATAAAACATTTCAAAAATTTATAAAATTGTTAAAGTGGACTACCATATAAATTAATTAGTGTTAATAAATTTTTAGATTTTAAGAAAACTAAAAATGGATACCTCTAGAAAAAATTCTGAATTTGTCACTATTTGATATTACATATATGCAGGTATTGGTATGCAAGGATCTGGTTGAGAATGTTTGAAGAATGTTTTTCTTTTATGATTAGTACTTCATTTTCTCTTTTATTTCATTTTTTAAAAATAAAACTATTCAGTTGCATGTTTATTAACTAGATTCTTGGATTTTAACAATTTGAACTTTGGAGGGGTTTAGAAGCTAATATTCCGACCTTCAGAAAAAAGCCTCAATGATATGAACTTTCGACCTTTTTATTCGCAATAATCCGTATTGCAAAAAAACAAATAAACACTAAAGTTTAATAGTTGAAAACTAATTTACTGTAAATATTGATCACTTGATGATTTAATCATACCCTCTCTATCCCAAAGGATAATCTATTTTTCCTTTAAGACGGTCATAAAATAAAATCCAGTTTGACTATAATTACTATTAGAGGCTACGTTTCTCTTCTCAAATCAATGAAAATAGTGTCCTGGACTATTTTCCCTTTACATAGACGACGCCACCACTTTAGCATTGACGGAAACACATCAATTTCAAATTATTACGCGTAATTGTTATCCGAACTACTATTCTCATTTCTCACCTTTCTTTATAGCAACAACAATAACAACACTCCCAGTGTGGGTCCTGCTTTCGTGGGGTCTAGGGAGATCCATCTGTAGGCAACCTTACCCCTACCGGTATTCCTACCCATAGAGAGGTTGATTCCTTAAGATCCACAAAACAGTTTTTTGAAAAAGGTTTATAGAGAAAACGATTGCAAACCAAAAACCAAAGAGGAGAAAATGGGCCGGAGAGCAAAAATAAACAAGGAGCAGAGACATACCTCATCCAACCAGGGGCGCTAGACGCCGTCACATCCC
>NCQV01052292.1:22743-41509 GCA_002740545.1 Lophocereus schottii | reverse complement strand
GACAAGCACACCAAAATCCTGCCCGCCCCACGCCACCGAAGCTACTACCACCTACGCGGCCGGTCCCCTACAATCAGAGACGTTAATCCTATCCTGCGACAACGTCTTATCTTGAGCCATGTTCTCCATCAGACCGGTAACTCTCAGGTCCTCTCTAACCACCTCCTCTAGGCTCTTCTTCGGTCTACCCCTCCATCTCTTTCCACCGGGTGGGGGACGATCATCTCGCACCTCCGCACTGGGGCGGCCACACTTCTCCTCTTTATGTGACCGAACTGTCTGAGTCTTGATTCCCTCATCTTCTCCTCTATGGGGGCTACTTCAGCTAAGCTTCTGATTATTCCATTCCTAATTCTGTCCAATCTCGTAAAACCATACATCCACCTGTTCATTCTCATCTTAGCTACCATCAACCTTTGGGTCTGCGTCTTCTTTAGAGGCCAACACTCTAATCCATAGAAAACAGCCGGTCTAACTACCATCCGATAAACTTTGCCTTTCAATCCTAGGGGAACTCTCTTGTCAGACAGTACTCCTGGGGCCGACTTCCACTTATGCCAACCCACTCTTATCTGTTGACTAATATCCTCGTCAATGTCCCTATTTTGTTAGATGATCGAGCCCAGATACTTAAATTTAGCGACATTTGATATCCCCCTCCCATCCAGTGTGATTTATCCCTCATCTTCCGTCCTACCACTAAGACAGCAATGGAGGTATTTCGTTTTTGATCTACTTAACCGAAAACCCTTAGCTTCCAGCATATGCCTCCAACTATCTAACCTGTCATTCACCCCCTGCCTAGTCACATCGATAAGAACGATGTCATCTACAAATAACATGCACCAAGGCACCTCGTCCTGGATTCCTCTAGTGAGTTCATCCAAAACTAAAGTGAAAAGAAATGGGCTTAGGGTGAAGCCCTAATATAGGCCCATACTAACAGCGAAGTCATCAGAGACCCCTCCCGGTGATTTAACACGCGTCCGCCCTCCCTCGTATATATCCTTGATTACACGGACGTACGCGGGCGACACCCTTTTCTCTTCCAAACACTTGCACAATACCTCCCTCGGGACTCAATCATACGCTTTCTCTAGGTAAATGAACACCATATGAAGATTCACCTTTCTATCTCTGAACAAGCCTATGAGCCCTCTGAGGAGGTGGATCGCCTCAGTGATCGACCTGCTTAGTGTGAAACCAAATTGGTTCTCTAAAATCTCTACAACCTCTAGTAACCTTCTCTCAATCACCCTCTCCCATAGCTTCATAGTGTGACTGAGCAGCTTAATGCCCCTAAAGTTATTACAAACTTGAATATCCCCTTTGTTTTTGTACAGTGGGATGACTGTGCTTACCCTCCACTCTCTGGGCATCTTCGCGGTCTTGTAAATAACATTAAACAGCTCCGTGAGCCATTCTATCCCTACCTCCCCCATAAACTTCCAAACTTTCATTGGTATCTGGTCTGGGCCCACTGCCTTCCCATTCGCCATCTTCTTCAAGGCCTTCCTAATCTCCTCCTTTGCTATATGGTCGCTCGCTCGCTGATTGCTACACTCTCCGCCCCTACTACGGTCGTCTCGCACTCCTTCCCCATTTAGAAGTTTAGCAAAGAACCTTTACCATCTCTCTCTAATTTCATCATTCTCAGTCAACACCTTACCTTCTTCGTCCTTGATACACCTTACCACTTCCAAATCCCTAGTCCTCCTTTCCCTCACCCTAGCCAGTTTGAAAACCTCCTTCTCCCCTTCCTTCGTCTCCAATGTATGGTACAGTCTATCAAAAGCCTGGCTTTTTGCTATTGCCACCGCCTTTCTGGCTACTTTCTCGACCGCCTTGTATCCAATCTTCTTTTGCTCCCTCTCTTTCTCCGAATTGCTGCTCATGCACTCTGCGAAAGCCTCTTTTTTGGCCTTGACTTTCTCCTTTACCTCTTTGTTCCGCCACCAGGCGCCCTCCATTCTGTTCCCGCCTCCCCTGTAAAGACCTAGAGTCTCCTTAGCCGACCTTCGGATGCAATCCGCCATAGCCTCCCACATCGAATCGGCATCTTCTGCCATCCTCCAAGCTCCCTCCTCGGCTATTCTTTCTGCTATCAACCCCGTCTTCTCCTTCATAAGGGTCCACCACTTAATTCTAGGTTCTCCGACTCTCCTCTTCATCCTCCTAGGCTACTTGAAGTTTGCATCTAAAACCAGCAACCTGTGTTGAGTTTTAAGAAACTCGCTAGGAATCACTTTGCAGTCCTTACACGATCTCCGACTTTCCTTCCTCGTGAGGAAGTAGTCAATCTGGGTCTTGCAAGAGCTGCTCTTGAAGCTCACTAGGTAATCCTCCTTCTTCTTGAAAAAGGAGTTGGCCACCAACATCTCAAAGGCCACCGCAAAGTCCAACACAGGGACCCCTCCCGCGTTTCTCTCTCTGAAACCTAAACCCTCGTGGACCCCATCATAACCTGCTGCCTCCGCGCCGATATGGTCGTTAAAGTCTCCTCCTATGAACAGTTTCTCGCTCCGAGGGACCTCTTGGGTGACCTCGTCTAGATCCTCCCAAAAGAGCTTCTTAGTTTCCTCCGGCATGCCCACTTGGGGTGCATATACACTCACCACGTTCACAAAGACTGAACCCACCAGAACCTTAATGGCCATAATCTGATCACTCTTACGCCTCGCTTCGACGACCTGGCCCACCAAATCCTTCACAACCAGGATGCCAACTCTATTTTTCGCCTTGGTTGACCCCGAGTACCAAAGCCTGTACCCATCAATCTCTCTAACTTTAGCCCCAACCCACTTCGTCTCCTAGACGCACGCTATACTAATCTTACACCTACGCAAAGACTTAACTAATTCTATCGACTTACTCGTGAGAGACTCAATATTCCAGGATGCTAGGCGTACCTTACACAGCCCTAAATCCCTCCCAATCCCAAAACTCCCCGGAGGACAGGCTGAAATAGCTACATAGCTTGCCACAGACGCAGATGCCTACGAGGCCAGCAAACACCCTAGAGGTCTACCAACTAAAACAAATAATAATAATAATAATAATAATAATAATAATAATAATAATAATAATAATAATAATAATAATAATAATAATAATACTAGTAATAACAACACAACGGAAACACTAAACAAAACCTACTATTAGAAAACGCCCTAGTTAGATAAAAAATACACAACGGCCAAAAAGATACGAATAATAAAATTATCAACAGGAAGAATAAAGGGAGAGCTCGGGAATAACTTAAACTAAATAATAGCAATAATAACAATACTAGAAATGAATACTTGAAATACTAAAAATAAATCACCCCAATTCCTTCAAACCCCAGCAGAAATTTTGTCAAGTGATAGAAAGACAAAGTGCTTAACAAAATGAACACAACAAACCAATAATTAAAAATAATAAAAGAGACGTAATAGTAATAAAATAGTGGAAATAATAATAATAATAATAATAATAATAATAATAATAATAATAATAATAATAATAATAGCAATAGCACTCTCACAAACTAATAACAACAATTATAATAAAAATAATGCTAATAATAATAGCAATAATAATACCAACAAGGGCAATGAATTATAATGAGGCAAAGGCTATTGTGATAGCAGAGAATTCCAAACCCGTTGAACAAGTATTGCTTGCTTGCTTCTAGAATTGATGACGCAACCTGAATTTGAAGTGAAGGAAGCCCAGAGATAGCAACGGCAGCACAATTGACGCAGCAACGAAACTAGAATCTATGATTTGGTAATGATCAACTCTCAGAAGAAAAGTCTCCAATTGGGTTATTAATCAAAACAATTGACCGTTATTACTAAAGAAACAAACTGGTTCAAGCTTCAATTTCTCTCCGAAGTCCGCCCAAACAAAGGTCCTTCGATTTCTGGCAGCAACGGATTCTTTGACTAATAATAACGATAGCAAATGGAGCCTCCCTGTCTCCACGAGTCTAATAAACTCACCACCACCTTTACTGTTGCTACCGGTTGCCAATGAACACACCCGCCATCGAACGCCCCTTCCCACCACCACCCAACAACCGCCAAAAAGCCAAAAGACCAGAGAGGTACCCCCGTGGCTGCCGGTTTAGACCACCAAAAACCCACCTGAACCCGAACCCCTGTAGCCTTGGGGAGCTTCGCCACCGGATCCTATAGCCCAGGTCGTCTGGTGAAAACAGGCTGTCGAGATACCGACCTCGAAATTCCGATCGTCCGGATGCTGCCGGCGAGAAACGGACTCACTGCCGACTACCAGCGATGCCCTTGGCTACCTAGCAGTTCCCGATGTCACCCAAGTAACTGTTCTGTACTCTGTGTGAGTAGGCAAGCTAGAGAGAGAGCAACTATAGAGAGAGAGAGAGCAGAGAGAATTTACTTACCGCACAAGAGAGAATTTTTCTCACCTTTCTTTATAGCAAAATGGAAAAATATATGACTGCACGAGACTTCTAATTAAATATCTTGTTTGGATTTAAAAATGATATTACCATGTATTAATTTTTAAAAGTATGTATAACTAGGTGCTGGAATGGTGTTACTAATTATAGATTATGTAAAATCATTTTATATTTATAATTTGTTACAATTACAAAGTCATATGTATAATGTGTTGGTGATGATAGGGTTAGTATAATTAGGTGTCATTTGTACTTTCGGATGTAGTCAACGAATACTAAAGCTAATTTAGAAGTCATAGTTAATTGTAGCTATTGAAATATTGCTAGTTTGAATTCAAGCAATAGATTAATTTTTACTCTGAAAGAACTCTTAAAAAATGTCATATAGCAAGTTATATATGATAACCGTTATATCGTACTTATATTGCCTAAATTCTATCTACATCTTTGCTGACGTCTAATCCTTTCGTTTTCCCATGTTGTGGAGAACTGGCCGGTATAATAGTGGGGCTAATACTCGATGATTCAAATTCGCCCGTGTTTCATTCGTTAGCGGCAAGATACACATTGAGAACCTTCTCGTTTGTGGGCTTCCAACTCTATGCGATCTATAGGCACAAAAATTTTAAGAAATGTCAAGTTATAAAAATAAATATATAGTGATTATTCGGGTCAGCCCATTTAATTAATTTAATTTGTTTTAATAAATTGGATTGAATCAACTGCCAAGTAATGACTCCAACGACTACTAAATCAACCATTAAATTGACTATTGAATCACTAGTCAAATGGACTAACAAGTCAAAGGCCCAGTTAATAGCCCAAGAAGGCGAATAAGTAGTAAACCCTAGTAAGGGGAGGATTTTCCCTATAAATAGAACATTACTTCCTCTTAATTGGAGGTGGAAGATTCATTCACACTGAAAGACATTCTGAAGACTCAAAGGGCCAATTTTCCTGAAGGAAGACAACAAGCACAATCAAAGCACATGCCATCTATCATCGAAGATCAAAGAAAACTCATCTTGATTGAGATCAAGCCTCCGAGGTCCTCTCTCAAGATCAAATTCATCGAAATTCATTCAAAAGAAGTCAAATCAATCAACTTGATTGAGATTCAAGTCAATCAATACTCTTTCAAGTATAAATTGGAGATCTAATCAAAGAACTTTTATTTGTTTACTTGTAACAAATGCACAGATATTGTACCCATTCTTTGATATAAATACAAAAATTCAATTTGTTACTCAATTTCCCATCTAATATATTTTAGAGTTGAAATTTGTATTTACAAATGTTTAGCACGCCTGGTGGGATATCTCTGCCTCTCAGCTCTTTCTCCAAACAAACAATTTCTACATTCCTTTGAAGAAAACATGGCTCCCGAAAATGCCATCCTTCAATCTTGGAAGAAGAAAGCTATCATATCTACATATGAACGATCTGCGAAGGCTAGTGTTGCATGTGGCAATCAAAGCATTAGAGTGACGACTAGGAGCTCGGCCAAAGTTGCTGCCTCCATCACCCCAAAACAACAAGTTGTGGATCCAACTTTGCAGTCATCCAAAATTCAAAAATTTTGCTCCAACTTGCCTATTGATGAAGTCAATCAAACTGCTTTTCTCCCTAATTTAAAGCTAGAATATTGTACTATCTTCAATGTGTGTCATAGCAGTCATGGTAACAGAGGCTATCAACTTGGAGGAAGAATTGGCAAACATGAAGGTAACTTTGGAAAGACTCTCTAAGGAGAGTGAAGAAAAGGATACTCAAATTAGGCGTCAAAATAAGCAGATTGCTGATTTGAAAAAGAAGCTAAAAAAGCGATCATTTGAAGCCTCAAACAAAGGCTCAGATGGTGAAGATTCAGGCAAACAGTCTAATCATAGCAAGGAATTTGACGATGAACCCAACCCAAAGAACGATTCAACCTTGAATTCAATGTCAATTGAGCAAATTTAGAACATGATATCGGATGCGGTAAAGGCCCAACTAGAAGGATGTTCTCATAGAACTTGTCATTATAGTAAGCCTTATACAAAAAAGATTGATGCAATGTAGATGCCGCAGGGATTCTAACCTTCAAAATTTCATCAATTTGATGGCAAAGGGAACTCAAAGCAGCATATAGCGCACTTCATCGAGACTTGCAATAACGCTGGCACAAGTGGCGACCTCTTAGTAAAGCAATTTGTGCGATCTCTTAAAGATCTTGTGTTTGACTGGTACACAGACCTTACTTCTGCATCCATTGATAGTTGGGGGAAAATGAAAAATGAATTCTTGAATCCCTTTATATCACACGCCGCGTGGTCAGAATAAGTGAGTTGACTAACACTAGGCAAGGGGATGAAGAGCCAGTTATAGATTATATGAACCGTTGACGTGCATTTTCATTGAAGTGCAAGGATCACTTACCTGAATCTTCTGCTGTTGAGATGTATGCTCAAGGAATCGAGTAGGGTATCCTATACGCTTTGCAGGTAAATAAATCCGAGATTTTCCAAGAATTAGCAACACGAGTTCAAGATATGGAGTTTACAATCGCCTATTATGGAAGACGACTCGATAATGGTGAGCCGGTGACATCGTCAAGAAGCAAAGGCTCCATGCTTAAAAGCTCTGAAGAGAATGAATGTCCTTATTCTAAGTCTGATGCATCAGAAATTCTTCATGAGCTTCTCGACAAAGGGCTTATAGAACTCCCATAATTAAGGCATCCTGAAAAAATGGGAAGAACTACTGACCCCAAATATTACAAGTATCACAGGATCATCAGTAATCCTATAGAGAAATGTAAGGCATTCAAGGGACAAGTCCTGCAGCTTGCAAAGCAATGAAAGATCACATTACACGAAGAAGAAACTGAAGAATATAATTGATTATCTATTAAGATCATATTGGAAAATGCTTTGCAAGAGGGGCAACCCAAAATCAACATTTAGGATGAAGATTTTCAAATTGCAAAACAATTTTGACTCTAAAAAACTCCCAAGTCGATAAACAATTTTAACTCTTAAGTCCTCCTTAAGACTTTCAAGTCCAAGCTTTTAGACTCTTAAGTCAGCACAGACTATGAAGTCACCTGCAAGATGCTCAAGCCATCAAAATTAAAGACTTCTAAGTCACCTAAAGACTATTAAACGAACAAAATTATAAACTTTGAAGTGAATTGAATGACTCACAAGTCATCAAAGATAAAAACCCTCGAGTCATCAAAATCAAATGCCATCAAAGTCAAGACTGTTAAGTCTTTTAAGTTCACGATTCACAAGTCATTGAAGGCAAAGACTCTCAAGTCATCAACAAAAAGACTCTTTAGTCTTCCAAGTTCAAGACTCATAAGTTATCGAAGATAAAGACTCTCAAGTCATCAAAATTAAAGACAATTGAGTCTCCCAACTTCAAGACTCACAAGTCATCGAAGACAAAGACTCTCAAGTCGTCAACATTAAAGATTCTTCGGTCTCCTAAGTTCAAGACTCACAAGTCATCAAAAACAAAGAGTCTCAAGTCATCAAAGTTAAAGACAACTAAGCCTCCCAAGTTCAAGACTCTCAAGTCATCGAAAGTAAAGGCTCTCAAGTCATCAAAATTAAAGACACCAAGTTTCCAAGTGATTGAAGTTTAAGAAGAGCCAAAGTCTTCAAAGTTCAGGATAGCAAAGCCATCGAAATTCTACCAAAGCCGAACTCCTAAGTCCTTAAAGGTAAAGACTCTGAAGTCATCAAAGTTTAGAACTATTAAGTTATCAAAAGCTTAAGAATCCTAACTCTTTGAAGTTTAAGAAGAGTCTAAGTCTTCACAGTTCAAGACCAACAAATCATCGAAGTTCCTGACACTCAAATCGTTGAGAAAACATTTATGTCGTCTAAGGAGACGCTAAATTGTCACAAAAGTGTTGCAGATTCTTAGAACTCATTCAAATTGGGGCAATGGTGACATATGTCTCTTCCTTTAACTTGGTGATAATAGCGCTAGAGCCTCCTTGTTCAAGATATCCACCTCCTCTTCGAGTTAGCATCAATGACGACGTAGTCCTCCTCCTTCAAGTTGTTAGCAACAGTGCCACAACTTCCCACTTCAAGTTGGTAGCGACGGTGCCATAACCTCATCCTTCATGTTGGCAATGCATGGCTTCTCGCTCAAGTTGGTAGAAACATCATCACAACCTCCTCCTTCATGTTGTCGACGTACGCTCCTTTCCTTCGAGTTCGTCACGACAACAACGTGACCGCCATCTTTATAATAAGAAAAGTCACCCGATGCGGACTCGCACGACAAGCCATCCAAGAGTGAGAAAAATAGGAAAAGTCACCCAAGGTGGACCTATTCAAGGAAAAAAAACCTTTAGTATGGCAAGTCATAGAGAAAATGATCCATTTAGTCCAAAACTTTAAACATCCGACATTTCAAATGACAAATCTGTAAAAGCATAAAAAAAAAGAAGACAAGAGCAAATGCAAGTAGAAGCTCTTCAGCAAGCAGGAGGATTTTTGTCTTTGGAGGATTCAAGGTTAACCCGTTAATGTACCTAAAAGGGTTAGACATTCAAATGTTAACTAATAATCAAGTCAAATACAATTTGGAGGATTTTTGTATTTGGAGGATTTTCACCTTAGGATGATTCAAGATTGACCTGTTGATATATCCAAAATGGTTAGACACTCAGAGGTTAACCGATAATCAAGTCAAATTCGCCTTTGAAGGATTTCGTCTTTCGAGGATTTTCGCCTTAGGATAATTCAAAGTTAACCCATTGATGTACCCAAAAGGGTTCATTCAAAGATTAACCGATAATCAAGTCAAATTCTCCTTTGGAGGATTTTTGCCTTTGAGAAAGTTCAACTCAGGACTATTCAAGGTTAACGCGTTGATCTACCTAAAAGGGTTAGACATTCAAAGTTTAACCGATAATCAAGTCAAATTCACCTTTGGAGGATTTTCACCTTTGTGAACGTTCACCTTAGGAAGATTCAAGATTAGCCTGTTAATGTACCCAAAAGGGTTAAACATTCAAAGGTTGACTGATAAATAAATTGAATTCGCCTTTGGAGAACTCTCGTCTTGGAAATATTCGCCTTAGAAGGATTATTAATTAGTGATGTGCTCCTTTTTAAAATATCAATCCGGTGATTGGGGTCTCGGAGAGTTGAAGGCCAAGCCTGCATCCAAAAAACAAAGCGGCAAATGGAAAAGAAATGGCGGCACCACATAATGGGGAAAAAAAACAGAAAAAAGAGACACGAGGGTACTTATTAGAAAAGCAGTTTGCTGAACGACAAACAACGCCACCACGCTTCGAGCGTTTCGTTGACAGCAATATTGCTCCGTCGTGTTCTCAACAATTCAAAAGTGCTTCTCCGTGTTGCTATGAGTGCTCCAATGGTGGATCAGTGTCCGTACATATGGTGGCGGTAGGGACCACAAGTTCGTCACGGATGATTGATGATTGTCAAGGACTTCATTTCTTTGGATGGACAAACAGCGCCAATGGGAGGTCAAATAAGCTGTAGAGAAATCAATTGGGATAATAAAAAAACCCGAGCCCACTCATTGCATATATAGTTGGCGTTTAAAATGATGGGAACCCTCGCCCATTTACCTGCAGCTAGGCGTCTATCATCTCCATCAAGTTGGCCTTTTATAAGTTCAATGGCCCACATTAAGCTAATTTATCCTATCAAACCTATGGGAATATTTAATTAATTAAATTATGTCACCTTCAAAAAAGGATTGGCCATATTAATATCAACTTTTAAGCTTTGAGAACAGAATGCATCAAGCACTTCAAAGTCGTCTACTGCAGTCAGCTCTCGATGGGACAATTTTTAGGTACAAAAATTTTAATAAATATCATGTTATAAAAATAAATATAAATTGATTATTTGGGTTAGCCCTTTTAATTAATTTAATTTATTTTAATAAATTGGGTTGAATCGACTACCAAGTCATGACTCAAATGACTACTAAATCAATAGTTAAATTGACTATTAAATCACTGGTCAAATGGACTAATAATTCAAAGACCCAGTTAACGCCATAAGAAGGTAAATAAGTCGCAAACCGTAGTAAAGGGAGGGAATTCTTTCCTTATAAATAGAGTACTACTCCCTCCTACTCGGAGGTAGAAGATTTATTCACTCCGAAGGGCATTCTGAAGACTCAAAGAGCCAATTTCTCTGAAGGAAGGCAACAAGCACAATCAAAGTACGTGTCGTCTACCACTGAAGATCAAACAAAACTCATCTTGATTGAGATCAAGCTTCTTAGGCCCTCTCTTAAGATCAAATTAATCGAAATTCATTCAAAGAAAGTCAAATCAATCAACTTGATTGAGATTCAAGTTAATCGACGCTCTTTGAAGTACAAGTTGGAGATCTAATCAGAGGACCTTTATTTGTTTACTTGTAACAAATACATAGAGATTGTACCCATTCTTTACTATAAATACAAAAATTCAATTTGTTACTCAATTTCTTATCTAATTTATGTTAGACTCGAAATTTGTGTTTACACGTTCATAAGAGGGGTGGAGACTAGCAGGAATACATTTAACATTATTGAAAAGAAGTCGATTTTATTAGGGGTCATGGGCCTATTAGCTTCATTCGGAGTTGCTTTTGCAGCGTATACTGCATTTAGATCGTCACTTCCAATGGGTGTGGGCACTGGAATGCTACTGATGTTTAATATCCTAACCTTCTTCATGGTTGTATACAATCATCTTAATGTTCTCGCTATAAGCAATTCTGAGTTAGGTCAATTTGCTGCTGCTGCTGCCTTGTTGGTCGACATCCTTGGAATGATATTGACCTGTATCAAAAGTAATATAGTCATCCCGTTAATCGGGAAAGGAAAGCTAGGCATTAAACCCTTAAGCATCATCGGCTACTATTGTGCGTGGTATTTTTTATGTTCAGGCCACTAATATACTAGTCTAACCTCAGAAGGCAGGCCCGTGCAATAGACCCACTTTTCGCTTATTGTCGTAGCCATTCCTGAGATAGAGTTCGTTGGAGAACTGGTTGATGAAAGATTTTCCACCTTCATCTTTGTGTTTATTCTACCAGAAGAGCCACTAAGTTCGATACTAAACAAGAAATTGGATCTTATTAACAATGCAGTTTTCTTCCCAATCTTTTGCGACTTGCATGGAATGAAGAGTAATGCACCTAGGCTCACCCCAGGATCCTATGTAGTAGAGATAATTTTACTTGCAGGATATGTGGGCAAGTTCTTTGGCACCTTCATTACCTTACTGATCTCAAGACTTAATTTTTCTCATTCCATAGCTCATGCTCTTATTTTGTCTTCCAAAGGTTTGATGGCTATAGCTTTAATCAGAGTTTGGAGAGAGACTCGTAAGTCGTCTTTCCTCCCGTAGAACTAGTACTTCGTTAGGTGATTAATTGTTCTCTTTGGTTAGCCCATTCAACCAACCTGATAATGACAGGCATGCACTGGTGTATAACGTTGTTGTCACTGTATTGTAGTTTTGATGGGAGAGCAGGACTATACAATAGCAATAATCCATATAGTCGTCTTCACAGGACTATTTTTGCCGCTGGTAAGACTTCTCTATGTGCCTTCTAGATAGTATTCAACTGCTCTACGACAAAGTGTGATAGAGAGCAGTGAAAATGGCTCCTTCTATGCATTAACTTGCATTTACAAGGAAGAAAACATACCTGGACTGATACATATCCTAGAAATGAGCCACCTACATGGTCCAACCCACTCTCTGCCATTGCACTCCAACTTATGCAGTTAACCAGGCGTGCTGCCTTGCATTTCATGGAACCCCTCGACAAAGTCACCACCTCTTCTGCTTTCCTTTCAAATCTGGCCTAGTTTGATTGCATAGTCACCTCCTTTTTGCACTTCGAGCGGCAGAACAAAGGCAACACGTTCATCCAACACTATATCACAGTTTCTCCCTATACTACCATGCACAACGACATATGTAAGGTCGCATACGGAATTGATGCCTTTAAATAAAACTGGCTTACGAAGAATCTTTCCAAACCAGTTAATGGACTAAACTAAAATGTTGAAGCTATATAGACCATAGAAATGTGATTTAAGGCACAGTAGCAAGTTCAGGGCAAAAGGGCTTATAAAGAGAGTACTGAAAGAATAATTCACAACTTATGGTCCCGACCTCAAAATGAGACCTAAGACTGTAATATGAAAAGCTTAGGAAGTCCTATAAAACTTTCATCAAGGACATATAACATGATTCCCACGATAGGGTTCCTAGAATGGGGCTAGAACACCAACATGTCAGTTTAGAGTCCATCCTGCACAGGTTCAGTAAAATGGCCATAACGTTTTCCACAGACATTAGATTAATGCGATTCAGGAGCAATTTTAAAGCTAACACACTGACCTATCTTCCCACCAATAATTTTTAGCTGGGCCGATTATTAGAAGTTTCATCTCAAAGTTTGTCCTGTTTTGCTGGAAATTCTAGCCTCACTGTTTGAGTTTGTTCGCTTACTTTTCACACAAATCCTCAACTTAAACCATTCCTTAAAAGTATGTAAACACACTTTGATCTATCCCAACATCATACAAGAACACCTCACTCAATTTCACTTCATATTCATATCCAATAAAACTCATTTTCTAGTGACACATACACATACTTGAAGCTTAATACTAGTTTGGTCCAAACCATGCATTCTTGGATAAAGCCCTAACTTAAGGTCATCTTGAACTCACTCCCATCATTTCAAAACACCATAAATATCATAATAAAATTCAATAGAATAAAAGATGATCAAAAACATTGATAAAACAATCAACATCCAACATTTTAACATGGACCTTGCATGGTTAAGAAGTAACCCTAACCCTAGCATAATCCAACTTCAACTCCACCATGATCCATCACCTAGATAACTCTTAATTCAATCAAAACAACATAATCCACCATTAAAACAGCCAAAACAAGAAGCAAAAATCAAAAATCCAAAGAACAAGATTAAAGTCATTTACCTTGAGCTTGAAACAAGTGGAGATGGAGAGGATATTTGGTGATTTTGAGGGTGAAAGATGATAGCCGGTGGAGGGAGGTGGTTGGAGGTTGCAACCCTTGCCGGAGGCTGGCCGAAAAGTGGCCGGAAAACACAATAGAAGGGGCTGGGCTATTGCTGTTTTGGGTTAGCCATGGGTAGATAGACGGAGGAAAGAAGGAGAGAGAAAATGACTTGAATTTTACTTGGTGCCAAAGAAGCTTAAGCAAAGTAAATACTTGGCTGAAAATTAACCCTCAAAAGTTACTTTTACCAATGGTACATTAGGCCTAAATTAAGGAAAATTAGCTAAACAAATGTAGCCAAGTCTCGTTGGGTTAAAATCAACCTTAAATGGGCTCGGGTTTGGAAAAGAGTTAAAACCGAGTGCGTTTGTAAATTTTTTTTTCCCAAAACTGGAGATTAAATGTTTGTGATGTCCTGAAAAATAATTAAATCGCTTAATTTATAAATATCAAGGTGTAATATCGATCTCCAGAATTTGATAAGAACAAAAACCCGTATTGCAAGGTGAGGGCCCATTTGAATTTTCCCAATTGAAATAACAAAAAGTGATGAGATTAATTACATGGATTAATGAAATGGATAAACATGATTTAGGGTCAGACTATTACAGCCTTTCCCCCTTAAAATGTTTCATCCTTGAAACTGATGAAGTTAACCATAACATGTAGGATTACCTCAAATAAATGTGGGTATTTGGTTTTCATTGCCTCTTCAGTCTCCCAAGTGGCTTTTTGGGAGGTGTGGTTTGTGCAGAGTACTTTGACCAATGGTATCTGCTTGTTGCATAACTGCTTGATCCTGCGATCTAGTATTTGCACAGGACGCTCCTCATATACTCGATATTCAGTGATTTCAATAGGTTCAGATACAATGTTATGGTCCTGATCTGGAATATATTTCTTAGGCTGAGAAATACGAAAAACATTATGCGCATGCTCAAATTCCACAGGCAGATCTAGACGATAAATGGCGGGATTTAACTTTTCAATGATTTCATAAGGTCCAATACACCTTGGCCTCAATTTGCCCTGTACTCTGAACCTCTTAACACCTCTGGTTGGTGAAACTTTTAGAAAAACTTTATCGCCTCCTTGAAACTCTAAAGGCCTTCTTCTTTGGTCCGCATAACGTTTTTGTCGACTTTGGGCAACCTTGATATGTTACTGAATCTTTCTTGTTGTTTTAGTGGTCTCTTGAATCATTTCAGAACCTATAATCAGTGCCTCATCCAAATCACTCCAGCACAACTGGGTTCTACATTTTCTCCCATATAAAACCTCAAATGGGGTCATTTTGATGGTGGACTAATAGCTATTGTTATAAGAGAACTCTACCAAAGGTAAATCGTCTTCCCACTTCCCTTGAAACTGCAATACACAAGCTCTCAGCATCTCCTCCAAATTTGATTCACTTTTTCAATTTGTCCATCTGTTTCTAGGTGATAGGAGCTACTGAAGTTTAGTTTGGTCCCAAAGACCTTTTGAAGTGCTTGCTAGAAACATGCTTGGAATCTTTGATCCCTAGCTGAGACTATGTCTAAAGGGATCTCGTGTAGATGGATTATCTCCTTAACATACAATTGGGCTAGTCCTTTAACTCCTCAAGTATCCTTAATTGACAGGAAACGAGCCGACTTCGTGAGTCGATCAACTATGACCCATATAGCATTCTTTTTCAAGGTAGAAAGGGGTAAACCCATAACAAAGTCCATTGAGATCGAATCCAACTTCCAAGTGGTAATTTCTTAGGGTTGTAGTTCACCCACAGGACATTGATACTCTGCTTTAACTTTCTGGCAGGTTAGACACTTGTTCACATATTTTGCAACGTTTTTTTCATATTATTCCACCAGAAGTATTGTCTCAGATCTCTGCACATCTTGGTGCCTCCTGGATGCACCAAATAACGAGTATTGTGAGCCTCTTCCAAGATCTACTTCCTCAATCCTTCATTTTTAGGCACACATAGGAAATTCTGGAACCGTAGGGTCGCATCCTCGTGCATTACAAATCCCAAAGACTTCTGTTTTTCTAAATTTTGCTTTATTCTTTGGAGTTCAGGATCACTTTCCTGGTTCAGCCGAATTTCTTCTACTGGGGAAGATTGTACGGTAAGTGCTGATAATTGAGCATTTGTTTGCCCGTGGGACACTAATTAAATCCTAAAGTCCTCAAGTTCTCTCAAAAGGTTCAATTTAGTAATCACCACAGTGTTTGAGCTATGTTGCATCTTCCTACTTAGGGCATCCACCACCTCATTTGCTTTACCGAGATGATATTGAATCTGCAAATCATAGTCTTTAAGCAACTCAAGCCAACGTCATTGCCTCAAACTGAGCTCCTTCTGCGTGAAGATATACTTTAAACTTTGATGATCAGTATAGATCTTGCATGGTAGCCTATATAAATAATGTCTCCAAATTTTCAATGCAAAGACCACAGCTGCTAACTCCAGGTCATGGGTAGGGTAGTTTTTCTCATACGGCTTGAATTGTCGAGAGGCATAAGTTACTACTTTGTCCTCATGCATTAGTACACGCCCTAGACTGTTCTTCGAAGCATCACTATAAATAGTACACTCCTTTCCTTCTATTGGTAACGTTAGGACTGGGGCAGTAGTTAGTCGCTGCTTTAGCTCCTAGAAAGCGTTCTCAGGTCTTTCAGTCCGCTCGAATTTGCTCGCTTTCTTCAGGAGATTAGTCAGTGGTGAAGCTATTTTTGAAAAGTCCTTTACGAACCTTCAGTAGTAACTTGCTAAACCTAGAAAGCTTCTAATCTCAGTGACATTGGTAGGCCTTGGCTATTCTATGATTGCTTTCACCTTCTGGGGGTCAACTTTAATTCCTTCTTTTGTAACCACATGTCCCAAAAATACCACTTCCTCAAACCAAAATTCACATTTCTTTAATTTGCCATAGAGTTGATGCTCCCTCAAAGCTTGCAATACCATCCGTAAATGATCAGCATGTTCCTCCTTGTCCTTAGAATAGATAAGGATGTCATCTATGAACGCCACTACAAACTTGTCTAAAAATAGGGTCTGAAAACCCTATTTATAAGGTCCATGAAGGCTACAGGAGCATTAGTGAGATCAAAAGGCATCACTGTGAACTCATAGTGTGACCATATCTGGTCCTAAACGTTGTCTTAGGAATGTCGTCACGTTTAATCCTAAGTTGATGGTACCCTGACCTCAAAGCAATCTTAGAGAACACTCCTACTCCTTGTAGTTGATCAAATAAGTCATTTATTCGTGGCAGAGGATATTCGTTTTTAATGGTAATCCTCTTCAACTCCCTGTAATCAATACATAGTCTTAAGGTTCCATCCTTCTTCTTGACAAACAACACTGGCACAACCCATGGTGACACACTTGGCCTAACAAAGCCCTTTTGTAACAGCTCATCTAGCTCAAACTTTAATTCCTTATGCTCAGTTGGGGCCATATGATATGGCGCTTTAGAAATAGGTTGGGCTCCAGGAATTAATTCGATTCCAAAATCAATTTGCCTCTGCGGGGCAGTCCTAGTAACTCCTCAAGGAAAACATCTTCAAATTCACAAACTATAGGTATGTTTTCTACTCCCCCTTCTTTTGTTTGGATGTCATTAGCATAACACCAATATTCAATACATCCCTGATATAGCAACTTACTTACTTTTATAACATAAATCAAAGAACAAGATTTTTCCTCTCTTTGCCCATAGAAGAATACTTCTCCCCCTTTTTCATCTTTCAAACTCACCTTAAGCTCCTCACAATCAATCTTAGCTCCATAGGTGTGCAATCAATTCATTCCCAAAATGATGTCAAAATCAGACAAATCAAATTGAATTAAATCCACAGGGAAGGTAGTGTCACTAATGATGATAGGGACAAGTTTATAAGAGAGGGGGCACTCAATCACAGAATCGTTGGGTAGCTTAATTTTATAATTGGTTTCCATTCTTCTATTCTCAAGGCTCAATTGCATAGCAGATTGGGTAGATATAAATGAATGAATGGTGCCCGAATCAAATAATACACAAAATGGCTTTGAATTTAAGAAGAGAGTTTCAGTGACTATCGCACCCGAGGTAGCAGCTTCCTTTTTATTCATCACAAATGCCCTTCCTGCAACTGCACGCCTTGAAGGTAAGGGTCCCTAGCAGAGCGAAGCCAAGGGTTTTGCTGCGCCCTTGTCTACAACTTTTAGTCATCGGGGGCATGCAGCGATGAGGTGTTCAGAACTTCTACACCACATGCATTTGTTGGTGCCAACTTGGCACTCAGAGGTGGTGTGATTTGTTCTTCCACACTTCGCACAGGGTGCTGTCGAGCCTACAGGACGGCTCTTGGAGGAAACAGGAGTAGGTTTCTTCTGATTCTGGTTCACACTCTCACTCGGGGTCCCTCGCTCAAACCCCTTTCTCTTGTAGTTGATTGGATTCAGTGCTCTCAACTCTGCCTTCACTCGTTCCACTTCAGCTGCTCGCTTATATAGTTCTTGGTAAGTCAAAATTGATTGTCTAGCTAACTGATTCCGAATATAGAAGGCCAGACCCTCTTCAAACCTCCTCATTTTCAACCTTTTAGATGATACAAGCTCAGGAGCAAACTTGGATAAGTTGGTGAACTTACTGGCGTATTGCATCATAGTCATGGTACCACTCATCTTCAGCTCCATAAACTCTTTCTCCTTCTGCCTTTAGACCACAACTGGATAAAGTTTTTCCCTTAACTCACTCAGGAATTTGTTCCAGGTAAATTCAGGCCCTACGAGCTTATCCTCAACAATATTCCACCAAATGTCAGCTTCACCAGCCAAATAATATGTCCCAATATTTATCTTTTTTTCTTTCTGGCACCTCTACCACTGTAAAGATTTTCTCCATTCCTCTTATCCATTCCTCTAGTACTACTGGATCATAAAATCCATCATAAACTTTCAGGTGGTGTCGTGCCACCCTATCCGCTAATTTATCCTCTTTAGGAGGGGCTTCTATAGGTACCTGGGGAATCCACTTCATCAATTCAGCTACTAAGGCTGGCCAGTAGTTTGGGTCCCCATTATTATGAGCGAACTCAGAAGAATCGGTGGCATTTGGCCAAAATTTGGTGGCACATGATGGGAGGCTTGATCACCTAATTCCTGACCAGGATCCGAGATTTCCTCTATATGAATCTCTTCATTATTGTGCACTGATTCAGACATTCTAATTATACATGAACGAAACAATTTAATCACTAGAATACTAAAACAATCACTGAAATACTCAAACATATAAGATAAGCATGCCCAATAAGCACATCCAATA
>NCQV01052292.1:0-18137 GCA_002740545.1 Lophocereus schottii | reverse complement strand
AAAGTAAGGGAATCATTATGAAGACCCAAATAATCCTTGCGAGATCCCCAACTGTGCTTGGGTAATGAAGTTAATATAACTGAGCAATTTCTTTCTTTTCTCATGCTTCTTGTTTTCAAACTCTTTTTTTTCTTTTTTCTTTTTGTCTTCTTTTCTGGGCGGGATTGTTTGATCTGAACTTTTCTATTTCCTTTTTTTTGTTATGATTTGTATTTTATGCCACCCATAACAAACTCCCACTCCTTGGTTAGGTAAGATGTGGTAATGAAAGAAACAAGCCTATTGATGGCTCAAAAGGGTTCCAAATGGGATTTCATTAGGTATGATAAAGGTATAAATGCAGTTTACTAGAGGAGGCCTCCTATCCTAGCACATCCTTCAAAGTTGCATGAATTATCGCAAAAAATTCTTGATCTTTCCCTTTTTTTCAAATGACGGATTGAAATCCTTAGTACTTTTGTTTTGCTCTTTCTCCTCTTGTCTAGCTCGCCTTGTGTGGTTTTCAAGCTGGCCTTTCTTTTTTTTAATTCACTTTTTTTCTTCTTTTTTTCCCTCTTCTTTTTTCTTTTACCCTATGTTTGTCATAGGAAATAAGCATTTTACAAAAGAAGGATATAAGAATACATAAAAGAACTGATGGAGAAGATGATTTTATTATAAATCAAGGTTATATCAAATTTGGATTCAAAAAACAAATGTCTCTAAGCCTTAAAACATGACTATGAGGTTAACTTGACACATCACATCTTCTAAATTCAACATAATTCAAGGGATTTTGGGCTTGGGTTCAACTATGCTCATTACGTGAATAGATTAACCCATTTTTTGCTTTGGTGATCTGAATGGCTAGAATGTCATTATACAAACCAAGCGGGCTAGTTGTTGCCCGTCATGAGTGGCTCTAATATGGATGCATTTGTTATAGCAATCTAGACAATGCACCTCCTTACTTATGGGGCCCTTGTCTTTCTTGTCCATATGCTGATAGTTAGCTTTCATGTTGCTACTAGTCTTGGTAAGTGCCTCTCTATCTAATTCTTCCTCTAATAGGATACCTACGTTAGTGCAATGAACTTTTCAAATGGCATGGATCACATGTGTTGTCTATATGTGGCTAGGAGGTTCCTGATAAACAATCTTACTTGATCAGCCTCTGAGGGACAGTTAGCCGTATAAGCAGCTTTTGCCCTCCATTAACCAAAAAATTCAGAAAGTTTTCCTTTCCCTTTTGCTTAGTTAACTCTACGTCTTTGAGTGTGAATGGTAGGTTAACATTGTATAAATAATGGCGTAGAAATTGTTCACCAAGACCATCCCAGTTTGTGACCTTTGGGGTCTACGGTATTATATCACCTCATCACATCCTGATCGAACTTTAAAGGAAATATGATGTGGGAGATGTCCTATCGATTCCTTTTAATGTCATTGCAGTAAGAACATTCCTCACAAGATAGAGAGGATTTTAAGTTCCATGGAACTTGATGTCTAGCTGAGTGAATTTTGAGGGTAATTTCCCTTTTGAAATAGAAGTGAATCTCATATAGTCATTAAAGTAATTGTTGAACGTGAAAGATTCCTTATATACTTGATCCCTATATAAGTCCATGGTCTAAGCATCGCACGCCTATCCCTTGGGTTAGGAAACATATGTGAGTCCACCTAGATTAGTCCAAATGCCTTAACTAGCCCATTCTAGGCAAACCAAACCAATGCCATGTTAGGCTTAGTAAAAGCCCATCATTTATTTGAGATAGACATCAACCTCTCTTTTTCCCATAAATCAGTTGTCCAAGCCTAATCTAAAGTGCAGTCTAGAGTAAGGCCCAATTTTTCTTAAAATTAATAGCTTAAATCTAGTGTGACAGCCCTATTTATTTCTGATGTAAACTAAACCTTCTAGTTCACTAAGCCATCCTCTCCTTCTAATCCCAAGTTACTAACCATTTTCATTAAAATTCATCTAATACCTATAACTTTTCCCTTCCTTTACCAACCTTCAATATATTCCACCTTTCACACAGTCACTTTATTACTCAAGATAGAGAAGATGAGAGAGGTGGAAAATAGATGCATGGTAAAGATTAATCCCAATGGAGAACTTAAGTGTAATTCACTAATGGAAATCTTAGGGAAGTCGTCGTGAAATTTAATGAGTATGGAAGTCAAGCTATTAGCCTGGAAAAAAAAGAGCTATGAAGCACAAGCTTACAAATTCATTTATGTTGTTCATGTCCAAAAAAAAGGGTAACTTAAGGTTATGCGAAAGGGGCCTACTTTACACTCATTTTTTAAATATTAGAGTAGAATAAAGCTTGCATGATTAGTTACAAATAGTTATCCCATTCATCTAAAATGTTGAGATATAAGACTAAATCTATTAGGAGTCTCCTTTAGGCTTTCACCATTCAGTCTACCCCTCCACACCAGAGGATCCAAGGAGCACCATAAGCCCCTTGAACTTGCATTCATGTTAGGGAGTCCCTTCACTTATCCACTAACCCTTTCGTTTTTGAATTCAAGTCGTGAAGCATCTACCCTTTCATTTATATTTATTATTCCTATTCCATTTTCCTTATTCTTTACTAAAATGGTCTTGTCTAATAATGAATACAAGATTTAAAGAAAAGGAAAAAAAACAAGGGTTCACTTGAAAATCTAAGAAGGCACACTAGGGAAAAGGCGAGAGATAGAAATAATATTTAAAAGAGGCCAAGGATTTCAACTAAACAAGAAGTAGTAATTCATGGAGCTTTGAAGGATGTACCTAGCATAAATGGCCTCCATTGACAATTCCCTTGTCAGACCCTGAAAGTTACCAATTGGAAGTTCTTTGAAGCTTTAATGAGCATAGTTCTTTTATAACCACATCTAACGTAAGTTGGTTATAGAATGCATCATGGGTGACAAAATATGATAAGCAGCCACCAAAAGAAATTTTGAACCAAAGATATCATATTAAAACACACTTATCCCTTGCAAAATAGATAAGAAAATGCAAAAAAGAAAAGGAAGGAGCAAATAAGAAAAGAAAACTGATTAAAAGAAAAGGAAGAATAAAGTAAGTAAAAATTTTCTAATATGCAGTAACCTATCACTGATGCATAGGCTGGGATCTGAAAAGGTTTGTCCAAGCCTTCATGCCAACTTCCCTTCCATTGTCACCATGTCGACTTCCCTTCCTTTGTCACCTTACCCCTGAAGCTTACCTCAAAGGCTCCTTCTAAAGGCATCCCTCTTTTAAGTTGCATATTCTTATTCTTAAACTATAGTTGGTCTGATTCCATATCAGATACATATGTGACCTATTTGTGGGCTAGTGCCATTTCAATGAAGTTCATTAACATTTGACCATTTGGTCTAAAAAAAATAAGAAAGGGAGAAAAATAAAAGCGTGGTTAGGCCAAAACCCTTGAAAGGAAAAATTAGGCAAAAGGACATTGAAATAAAACTTTGGGTTTTCATGACTAAAAAGCATTCCCCTTCGTACTCCCATCAAATGAAACATGGACAAACCATTCACCTACTCCACTCTATCTTCATAAGTCTAGGGATCATCATCTGGACCATAATCAAGAGTTGGAAACTCATTTTCAATCTTCAGAGTCTCCAATTGGTGGTTCACCAAGACTAGGGGGATCCCGTATATTTCCCTACATAACTAGGATTTCTTTCATAATAAACATTCCCCAACATAAGGATGAACCCATTCATTCTACCAAGCTAAGGGCTATTCCTAGTAGCACTAGCAAAAGCACCTTCGACTGCTATATTCCTAAAACTCTAGGGATACCATTATAAAGAGCAAAACTTAGGGGCTTCTTCATCAAACAAGAGCACTTTAGTAAAAAATCTAAAGATTAATCATCCATCTCAAAGAAGGATTTTCTACCCTAACTAAGTTCTACCTCATGATCAATTAGTCACTTAGGTTTTTACTCCTCAATGTGGTACAGCCTAAGCTATAAAACAATAGTTTGCCTAACTCATTAGTCACCTGTACCTTAATTCAGCCTTATCCGATGAACCCCATACTTAGCACGAGGCCTCTACATTGCATACATAAGAGGTAAGGTCATCATATATCTTCATGGTTAGCATTCATTAATTGTCTCAGTTAGGCTAGTAACTACACCTACATCTATATATGAATCTTTCACCTAGATTCTAGACATCCTTCTTCTTGACCATTCGAGATCCCTAAACTAACGAATTATACAAAAGGACTTAACAAGCCAACACAACTTACAAGAAGGGCACATAACCCTGGTAACTGTAAATCTAAAATTTCTTTAGAAGATGTTCAACTTTGATGTTCACCTTAATTATGCTTGATCAAAGTGCAAAAGTTGTACTTATAGTAGGCTTCATCTAAGCATCATCACCCCTAGAATAAAAGAGCTTAACATGCGTACGTCTCTAAGCGGGGACACCACCACAACTTCAAGTCAATAAGTAACTATGACTAAGAGGACTTGGCAATGGGAGGCACTTCATCGTCTACATCCTAGTGTAAGAGGACATATTAACATCTAGGTCCCGACAGGAGAGGGCACTTCAACATTTAGCCGCCTCCCATCATAAAAAGAGGATATAAAGGCCGACTAGTGAAAGATAAAACTCAAAGCTTTAACATCTCAACAGCTCAATGATAACAACTTACGGATCTAGCTACATATCTTTGTGCTCTCACACCGCAAAGTTTATAGGGATCAAGCTACAAATATTTAGGCTTTCTTCCCATTAAGTTTACAGAGACCTAGTTACAAATCTTCAGGCTCTTACACCACTATATTTGCCACAATCTAGCTAAAGATCATTAGACTCTTAGGCCACCATGTTAACAAGGATCTAACTACAATCTTCAATTTATAATGCCACTAAGTTCGAAGGTATCTGGTTATGGATTATTAGGGTTTCACTCCATTAAGTTCATAGGGATCTAGCTATAGATCCTCAAGCACTCAAGCCACTAAATTCATAGGGGTCTTCTTACAGATCTCTAGGCTCTAATGCCACAAAGCTCATAAACATATGACCATAGATCTTTAGGCTCCTATGAGTCCAAGTTCGTAGGGATCTCACCATACATCCTTAGGTCCTGGTTTAATGGATCATTGGACCATGCGTTCGATATAAGCATAATGGGATGCTAGCTCCTAACGCAGTGGACATTTCAAAAAAGGCTAGCCCAAGCGCAGTGGGACATCGCTGGCTCTCTAAACATCGAATAACTCTATAATGTTTTAGCTACTGAAACAATGGGACATTTCGTCATCAACCATTATCACAACGAAAGTAGGCAGGCCTAAGTTTCAAAATGCTCAGTCGCCAAGCTTAGGCATCTCCTAATTAGCCTTTATCATAGAGAAAGTTAGTGGGCATCGACTTTCAGGATGCTCAAAAGCTCACTCTAATAATCTCATCACTACCATCCTGGTGGAACGAGCTGTGCGTTTGACTTAAGGTCCTCTAACAACCAAGTGCAGGAATCATCACCCCCAAATATGGAAGCACAAATGCTATCTACTTTGACTTGGAGCTTGTACAGGCTTGACGAAGGTGGGGGATGAATGTAGACACCTAAAAATGGTGTCTTGTTTTTAGAATTCCCTATGATGAAGCTTATGCGCCCACCTATATGTTTAATGACCTGAAGTAGAGGCCTTGGATTAGCAAGGAAAAAATAACAAACTTCAAACATGTCAACCTACTAGATATAACTTAAATTAGATGCTTAAACTAGAATCTGCCACAAATTTGGTACCCTGTGCACCCAAGATAAGGTCTATGTACCTACGTGTGTTAGACTTGAACTATGTTGAGTTCTAGATATGCATTTGTACATTATGGATGACTTTATCGTGATAACATCAGATAAAATTTTATCTACTGGGATACAAAGCTAAAATAAGTTTACCAAGTGAAAATTTATCATTTTTGCATTTTGTATTATTTAATAAAGTTTATTACTTAACAATTATGAATAGAAAGCTACTGCCTAGGGTTAAACACATGAAGAATTGAGAGGAATCATACCAAAATATTAAAGTGCAGTAAACCTATGCCTTAAATCCTAAGTCCAATGACATTCTGTTAGGTTCCTAACTTGATTCGTTGGGTCATCTTAAGTGCGCAACTCAACTATGTACATCTCTCTCTTTTTCTCTTTTCTTCTTCTCTTTTGTTTTGATTGAATTTTTGTTTCATACTTTTTAGGCAGGATTTAATTGTTAGTTAGCTAAGTCCTAGCTTGATATAAATAATTTCAATGTTTTTCTTTCCCTTTTAGTTTAGACATCATTATTGTATTCCATACATTATTATGTGATTATATTTGCTAAAATGAGGCATGATTATTGTAATGTAACTTAACCTATTTCCATATTTAATTAGTAGAAGTCATCAATAATGACAGGCAATATCAAGAAAGTTTCCTCCATAATGTCATATCCTCACCCCCATCCAAATCTTTTGTTCAAAGTACTGGATTCTAATGGTCCCTGCACTAAGGATCTTTCGAGTACACCATTTTGAAAAAGGTTTATTACGATAATCATATCACTTTTGGTCATCCCTTCAACTTTAAGGATTGGAAAAACAAGTATGTTTGCACTCAGATTGAGATATCTTTTGTAATATTTTTATACCTAATTAAGTTCCTTGTATTTATTACATTTAGATTTTCATTTGAATTTTTTTTTGTGGGCTAAAAAAGTCAGAAAAATAAACAAAAAGATGATGAAGAATGCTGAATTGAGAGTTTGGGCTTAGGTCCCACTTTTCCTTGGTCCATTTCCCTTGATCTAGCCAATAAAAAAATAAATCAAAAATAAAAAAACTTCGCCAAAACCAACAGCCCAGTAGCGCAGCCCAACCCAGCCTCTCATTCACTTCTTCTCACACGCGCCTCACATGAGTTGCCCTCACCTCATCTTTTCGAAAATTCTATGATACATACCCATATACCATATCATCTCTTCTGTTTCTGTCTCCTCTCCTCACAAACTACAATAGAAAACACCCCCCGACTCCTATTCTTTAAGCCAAAGCACACACTGCAGCTCCCTTATCAGCACCACCTTTCATCACGAGCAACACCATCATCTATGCCTTCATTTGTGCACCGCCCAACACCGAATCATCATCCACCTCATATGCTAGTGCATCGCCTGATCGAATTCATCTCCACCATCTACGATATCTTCAAATGAAGGTCCAAGATGAAAAAAGGTTGAACTTACTTGGAGGCCCACAAAATTAAAGAGCAATGGCAAATTCTAGGGGAGCTAGTGTTTTATCCAAGATTTAATTTCCGTTTTTGAGTAGATTTTAGCTTTTTAACTTAGGGATTATTTTCGATTTTCATTTCCCCTAGTGTTCATATGCTAGATTAGATTTTTAAGTTTCTAATATCATATAATTAGCTGTAGTTTGTTAATTCCAGTACTGATTGGGGTTTTTTTTGTTCGAATTCCTTAGGCTTGGCTTGAATACTACTTTTCATTCACATTCCCTTTGCCGTTTTCTTCTTCTACATGCTCTAATTTTCTAATTCTACTCTCAGTTTCTATTTAGATTTGTTCATAAATGTCTAATGAGTTTCAGTTATTGTTGAGTTTGAATGTAGATGGGTTGATTTAGGGTCTACTTTTGCTTATATTTGCACCCCATATTTCTCACTATTCTCGACCTAGGTCTACCCTATTCTTGATTCCCCTTTTCCACCATTAATGCCATCTGAGGAGCTTGAGGCTGACTTAGACTGACTTCATTATGCTGCAAGCCGAAAATGTTCTTATCCTTAATCAATGGAGGTAGTTCGAATCATGTTGGCATTATGGTAATTGATTATTAATTTGGATTTTGTTTTAGGGTTTAAGACATCCATTAATGAAGTGTGTAGTTTAGTGCTGTCCCAATGATTTTGCGTCTCCATGGCTTGCCCACTCCTTCATGCTATCTTCTTTGCCTTAAACGGAGGTTTATGTTCCCATGATTTTGTGTATAGTCTCTGATCTGGTTCTCTATTCTTGATTTCATTTTGCCTAATTTATTTCCAGTTTTAGTTTAATGTCTATTCTAAAGGTCAGTGAGTACGTTCCCAAAAATCAGATGTAGTTTTATAGCTTTAATGCATGTAGTTCTAAATCTCTCTAAGTTGGTTTATTTAGTTGCTGGATTAATTGCTGGTTGAAATAATGACATTACTAACGATATGATTAGTCCATTGTGATCTTGTCTTGTCCATTGTGCTACGATGATGTAGCTTGTTAGTTTTTGGACAACTATTTTGTTTTATTTCTTAGTAAACTCTTTGATTAGCTTAATAATGTTAGTTTAATTTTGTTTTGGGACCTAATTATACCCCTATCCCTAATGAGATGATCCACAAGTACTATATCGATGGTACACTTCCGGCATTTAAATTTACATTTGAAAATCTCGCACAAGTTTGTTGGCACTGTTGCCGGGAATGGTGGTATGAGATTAGGTTGCATTTTCATTTTTCTTTGCCACTTTCTTATTAGTTATATACCTTTTGTTTTGCTTGATTTCACTAGTAGTAGTGACTTGGTTTAGTTTATTTCTCTAAAAAAGTTAAAAAAAATTAGAAAAATCAAATATTTTAAAAAATTAGAAACATTTTAATATTACTAAAAATTGAAAAACTTATTATTTTTTTTACAAAAACAAATGTCAATTTTTAATTTTCCTTAATATGAGCATAAAGTATTTTGGTGATACTGAGTAGATTGAATGACATTCATGCTCAATGTATTGATCGATATTTTGATAAATGAGAAATTACCAAGCGATTTTTGGGGGTCTTAATGACGAATATGGGGGTCATGTTTGAGGCTATGTACCCTAGGGGTTTGGAATGTTTATTTACTAATATTGAAATTTGGGATTTCTTTGAATAGTTGGCTCATGATACATGGGAGTATGACAATGCTAGAGAGACCCTTAGTCACTCCATTCACGGCTGTTATGTGATTCATATTACACCATTGTATGAGAGTCAATTTGGGGTCATATCTTCTGAGCATTCTCAAACTCCATGTGCTCCTATTTTATGTGATTATTGTGATTCCTTTAATCATGATGCTGATTCTTGTCTGCTACTTGATAGATCACACAAATTAGAGGCATTGACCACTTTTAATAGGGAGCTTTACCTGCATAATTTACTCAATATTGATCCTAGTTTAGGCTTTCCTATCCTTAAGGTCAGGTCTTGTACAGACTTTAATGTTAGGAGTGAGACACCGATTCCTTTAGGGCATGATTCTCTTGATGATACACATTACAATAACCTAGAACAAGCTAGTGATCCTTCATCTCCTGTAACAGTTACAGCCTCCCTAGAGTTGGTTACAGTTAGTGATACCCATAACGGTCGTTTGGCCACTTATGATTTATCTCTTCCTTTGGCTCCCTTAGGAGAACTCAATAAGGGAGATAGGCTTGGAACTTATGCTAGTTTTGATTATCAGTGTGGAATATTTTTTGAGTCATAGGATACATTTTTTGAGAAGCATTCATCTAATGAGCCTTATATTGTAGAGATGAGTGAGGCTATCCCTCATATGGAGGTTGTTGTTGACCCTATTCATGTGGAGTCTGCTCTTAACTTAGCCCTCACCCCTCCCACTTAAACCTTTTCTTCTTCCCTTCCCATTTTTCACCCTTCTTTAGACTCTCTTGAGTCTAGTTTTGCAAAGTCTAAGACTTTGGTTCTTGGCAGTCCTTGTTTAGAATATACTCTCAATGATATTGATATAGCGAGGCTCAAGCATCACTTTGAGGTGAAGGGCTTAACTTTAGGCCATCCTACGGGCTTTAAATTTTATATTTAATTTGTTTGGCTTTGCTTCTACCCTCTTCCCTCCCCTCTTAGAGATGTTGGATGTCATTTAGGTCACTCGGACCATTATAGATGTTCTATGCATTCACATAGTCATACAATTGCTACGCCATTGACTTGTGCGACTGATTTTGCATAGACGCATCTCTCTTTTGATTGGACTGAAAGCTTTCATAAGCTTAAGATAGCCTTGAGTTGCATTCCAATGATGCACTTTATTTGCGCTACACTTCCTACTTCTTACTGCTTTGGTTTTTGTGCGAATTGTTCCCAATTATTTGAGAAGCTATTACGAGCCATGGTCAGTTTTGTTATGTGTAGTGGCTTGTGAGCTATGATGGAGGGGCCCATGCTCTATAGGCCTCTTTGACATCAACTAGGTGAGGCATTAGTTTGGGCACATTTAGTGACCAAACTGGTATGGTCTTTCCACTTTTCTTTTCTTTTTCTTTCTTTCTTTTTGGACATAGTTGTGGATATTTAGCATTGTAATTGTGTGGGTGATTGACTTGGAGGAGAAATTTTGGATTTGTTGAGCTAAGTTGGTCGTGGTCACCCTGTTGTTTTATGTGTTTTGTTGTTAGTAGTATATTTGGCTTGTGAATATGTGTTAATCTTTTGGTTTTTGATTTTGGTCTTGTTTAGTTTTCATTTAGTAAACCTTTCTTTAGTTTTGTGCGTTTTTGTTTATTGGTGATATGTTTTGCTGAATATGTGTTAGTACTTTCCTTTTTTTGTCAGTTTTGTATTTTGTTTTACTATTGTTTTGTATTTTCTTTTGTTAAAGGTTTTATTTTGTTCTGTTTTGTATTTAGTATTTCCTTAGTTTTGTTTTGTTCTTATTTTGGTGATTTTGATTTTGTTTTCGCTTTATAGTTGGTATTTTTTTGGTTTTTATTTTCTTCTGTGTTTTGGTGGTGTAAGTTTGTACTACTTGTGGGTTGGTATTAGTTTTGTGGCTGGATTGCTTATGTGCTCACTTTTTAGTGCGTTAGCTCCCACGATGAGGACATTATGAAGTTTTGGTGTAGGAGTGTGGTGCTTATTTACATATATTATCCGAAAATTATGAAAATTTCAAAAAGATTTTTATTTGTCTTTAGGGATTCATGTGCTTTCTTAGGTGATTGTGATCTCATGTTGCTAGATTATTGAGTTACATGCAGACAAAATTTGTAAGATGAGATGTCTACCTTAGGATGTAGATTTAATTTTTTATAATAAAACGTCGTCTCATATGTGTGATTGTGTACCTACCTTAGTCTTGTCGTTAAATTGGCATGTGAACTTTTAGTCTGTCGAAGTTGCTTTTCATGTTTTTACAAAATGCAAAGAGAGAGAGAGAGAGAGAGAGAGAGAGAGAGACTAGAAAAAATTCTAAAAAATGGAATAAAAACCAATGTACCAATGTTTAAAGCCATTATCTTTATTCATATCTTTAATTGGCTTGAATATGTGTTATTTTACTTGACTAAACATCTATTTAGGTAATAAAATAATCTTTTGCACAATCTAATAAAACCCTTTTTTACAAAAGGCCCGAACATTTGTAAGCGAAGTGGGCTTAGGGTGTCTATTATTATTCTTAAAAACAAAAAGGAAAAGGGGGGAAAAAGAGCAAAGAAGACACTTAGGTAAAGACACGGGAATCGAGTCAATGTTAGCAGCTTGATTCATAAAAATTGACACACATTTGCCCACATCAAGGTGTACATATTATTGTATATTGCTGTGTGGAATGAAAAAAGAAAGTTGGAATACATCTTATGACTAGATTATATTTTGATTGTACATTCTATTTTCATATAATTTTGTGACTTTGTAACTGGGGTGATGCAGTTACCTATGTTTTGTACATAACTTCCCCAATTACAGGTATATATCTTCATATTTAGAAAAAACCAAAAAGATTTTTCTTTGTTTTTGAAAAGATTTTTGTGGGTATTTTACTTGCAAACCTTCATGAGATCTCACTCGCCTACTGGGGAAATTAACGGGCTTAAAGGATTTATTGCATACACTAAATGTAACCGTGACTCTGATAAAATTAGTCATGTTTTTCTTTTTATTATTTTCCATTTCTTTTTAGATAATTTAGTTTGTTTTACTTAAGGACGAGCAAAATCTAGGTGTAGGGCATTTGTTTGCACTCAAATTGTGATATATTTTGGAATATTTTTACACTTAATTTAGCTCTAATATTTATTATATTTAGATTTCTATTTGAATTTATTCCATCTTTGTATGCCAGAAAAAATCAGAAAACTAGAGAAAAAGATGATAAAATATGCTGAGTTGAGGGTTCGGGCTTAGCTCTTACTTCCTTTCGCCCGCCAGACCTAACAGCCCAGCAACGCAGCACAGCTTGACCTCTCTTTCACTTTTTCTCACATGTACACCTCACGTGAGTTGCCCCACCCCTATTAGAGCAAGCCCAGCACTAAGCGCGCGGCCAAGTTTGGTGACATGGCGGGCAGGTCGGAGGCGCAAGGGCTTGCAGCAGATGGCCCGCGAGACAAGTCCGCCGAGACGGCTCGTTTGGCCGAGCGGCCCTCGGCCCAATTTTCCTTTTTTTGGGTTTTTTTTTTGTTTTTGTTTTTGTGTTTCGTTTTTTGGTTTTGTTTTTTTTGTTTTGTTTTTGTTATGTTTATTTTTATTGTTTTATTTTTATTAGTTTGTTGGTTTTGGTTTGTCTAAAATTTTTATTTATTTATTTATTTATTGGGTTTTTGAAAAGAAATTGTAATTTTTTAACAAAATTGCATATTAGTTGTATTACTAAATTATTATGTGCACATTTTATTTCGAAATTAATAAACCCAAACAACTAATCAAAATAAAAACAATAAAACAATTAAGTATGGTTAGGTGTGGGGTTCATTGGTATTATTTTATTTGATGAGTCAAAGTGGTAAGTCTTACATTAGAGAGAGTGAGGATTATGTGATAAAAAGTTAAAGAAAAGATTGATGTGGCAATGATAGGCCCGTCCGTGAACCTAAAAATTGACTCACGGCTGGTGATGCTCTTATCTCTTGTATTTCTCTCTCCTCTGCCCTTAAACAAAGACAGAAGACACCCCCAGCTCCTCCTCTTCTTCGACCCAGAGCACACACAGCAGATCCCTCATTAGCAGCGCCTTCATCACGAGCAGCACCATCATCTACGCCTTCATCCGTGCACTGCCCCACACCGGACCATGCGTCCACTGCAAACACCAGCGTAGCACCTGATCCAATTCGTCTCCACTATCCACGATATCTCCAAATGAAGGGCAAGACGAACAAAGGAAGAACCGACTTGGAGGCATACAAAATTGAAGAGGAGCAGCAAATTCTAGGGGAGCTAGGGTTTTAGGGTAGATTTAATTTAAGCTTTCGAGTAGATTGTAGGTTTTCAATTCAACGCTTAGTTTCGGTTTTCAATTCCCCCTGTTCTTCGCATTCCACATGCGATTTTTAAGTTTGCAATATCATATAATTAGTTGTAGTTTGTTAATTTCAGTATTGATTGGCCTTTATTTGGTTCGAACTACTTAGGCTTGGCTTGAATATTGCTTTTCTTTCGCATTGCCTTTCTCATTTTCTTCTCCTACATGCTCTATTTTTCAGGTTCTACTGTTAATTTCTTGTTTACGATATGTTCGTAATTGTCCAATCGTTTTCTATTATTGTTGAGTCTGAAAGTAGATAGGTCGATTTGTGCTTTGAATTTTCTCAAATTTGTACCCCTGTTTCTCAATATTCTCAACCCAAGTCTGCCTTGATCTTAAGTCCCTTTTTCCACCGTTAATGGCGTCCGACAAGGTTGTGCCTGACTTAGATTGACTTCATTGTGCTGCAAGCTGAAAATGTTCTTGTCCTCAGTCAGTGAAGGTAGTTCAAATCGTGTTGGTATTATGGTAATCGATTGTTGATTTGGATTTTGTTTTAGTGTTTAAGACATCCATTAATGGAGGATGTAATTTAGTGCCGCCCTAATGATTTTGCATCTCCATGGCTGGCCCCCTCCTTTTTCATGCTATCTTCTTTAGCTTAAATGGAGGTTTGAATTCCCACAATTGTGTCCGTTTCTCCCATCCCATTCTCTATTCTTGATTTCATTTTTCGTAATTTACTTCTAGTTTTGGTTTAATGTCTATTCTAAAGGGCAGTGAGTAGATTCCTAAAAATCAGATGTACTTTTGTAGCTTTAATGAATGTAGTTCTAAATGTCTCTAAGTTGGTTTGTTTAGTTGCTGGGTTAATTGATCGATGACATAATGACATTACTAATGGTATGGTTAGTCCATTGTGATCCTCTCTTTTCCATTGTGTTACGACGATGCAGCTTGTTAGTTTTTGCCCAACTATTTTGGTTTTTTTATTTAGTAAACTCTTTGATTAGCAGAATGATGATAGTTTAGTTTTGTTTTGTGACCGAATTATACCCATAGCGCTGCACAGACAACCCTAAAAAGCATTGTAGTGAAAGTTGTACACTAGCGGCATTTAAATTTACATTCGAAAATCTCGTACAAAGTAAAATTTGTTTTTCGTTAATTTTTTGACAAAACAGGATGGTGGTTTCATTTCCTTATAATTGGAAATTTGGTTTTTAGTCAATGGTACAACAATAACAGTAGGTCTCTTTGCTAGGAGCATGTCCATGTTCTTGGTCTAGAAGTCCTTACATGTTCCTAAGTCAGGAACCCTGCTGTGTTCTTGTGCTGGCTCAACTACCCATTGATTTTCCTATTTTAATTCAAGTTATATTTCAGTGTTATGCAAAAGCACTGCTTGCAGCACATCCAGCCATTCGTGGGGGATCGCACCCCAAGTGTTGGCCGATGATCATCATATATACATATTTGTCATCAAATTTTGAATGGTGCATTGAAATTATTACTGCTAAAATGTTTCTGTTATCATGACAATCCTAGGGTGGATTACAAGTTGACAGTAAAGAACCAAACAAATGTGATTGTTGATTTGCAAGTTTATGTGTTTTGTGTTTTATAATTTACATTACATTTTACAATTTAGAAAGAGGTTTCAAAGCAATCTTAAAGAATGGAGCTAGGTTTAAAACCCTTCTTGAAATTTGACTAGCTAACATTGATTTGACAAAGGATTAGGTATCTAGTGGGAATATATCTTGAAAATGTGGGTTCTTTCTATGATTCTCGATTAGTACGTGCCAACTAGCAACATTTTTCAATAGATTGGCTTAGTCTAGTATTAAGGCGGGGAGCTTGTTTAAGCAGTTTTGACCAAGGATCTTTAGCAGATCTACTTAACATTGCATTCATGAGAGTAACATGAATTCTCTCAACTAAAATAATTCCAGGGAATCAATGTTAAGAAAACCAACTCAGTCATCAACTTGGTCGGAGAAGATGATCATTGGGTTTTAAGCAGACTGGTGCGATGGACCACTCAAGTCTAATTTTCGCGCCATTACCGAGAATCTAGTACTCACTTAAATGACTCACCCAAGCTTAGAGTTGATAGGCGCTAGTATGCATCATAGATCCAGAAAAAGATAGTTCAAAAGAAGCTGTTTGAATGATCCTTGGAGATCGTTGCGTATTTGTCTTTCCGTACGTGTTTACCTTCACCTAACTAGTAAAATAGCAGAGCTATATTTAGCAATCTCTTACATAATTACGGCTTTTTGGAAAGTTGACTTCACGTTCACTTGAGCATTCGATACAACTAATATATGCATTAGTTACGTATGCTTATGTATTATACCTAGTGATGCTCAAAAACGTTTTTACTTTTAGTAGTTGGAAGTTGTCCACAAAGCATTTAGTTTGCTCACCGTATCTTTTCCCTTTCCCTGGTCTACCACTAAGGAAAACCATGCAAAAGTTTTAATTTATGTGAAATGACATGATTCTGTCAATCATCCTTGTGAATTTGTTATAATGAGTACATGAGTATGTATGTCTTGGTCCATGTGCTCAATGGGGACTTAATTGTGCGATTTAGGGAATGAATGGCTCACTTAAACCTTGGAACCGAGCCTTACAAATATAGGTATTACAAGTAAACTATATATACATCACTATATATTCTCTATTATCCCCCTCAATCTGATAGGGAGATGAATAGATAGATTGGTTCTATCTAACATAAACTCTTGAGATGACAAGCCTTTGGTGAAAATGTTAGGAGTTTGTAACCGAATAGGGATCTATTAGATGATCAAATCTCCATTAGCAACTTGTGGATGAAATGATAGTCCACAGCAATGTTCTTACTATGATCACGTTGCACAGGATTGGCAGTCAAGTAAGTAGCCCTATGGTTGTCACAATAAAGCGGAATTGGTGTCGAGAGAGTCACACCAAGGTCATAGATGCGTTTGTGAACCTAGATGGTGTCAGCAACAGTATCACCAATCGCCTTATACTTAGCCTTGGTGTAGAACTTGGAAATAGTATGCTGCTTCTTGGAGTAACAGACAATAAGGTCTGGTCCAGCATATTTTGTAATAGAACACAATCGAAGTCCTTACCACCAATCAAATTACCATCATAGGAGAGGACGTTGGATGGAACCATAAACCATGGTCCAAAGTGCCTTGTAAATAAGTAAAAATACACTTGACAACATGGAGGTGACTAGTACGGGAAGCACAATAAATTGGAAAACAGCATATACTACAAAGACACTGTCAGGAGAAGTCATAATTAAGTACTGTGAAGCCCCTACCATACTACTATATTGAGAGAGATATGCTAGTAAGTCACCATCTAAGAGGGATAAGGTAGTTTGGACAACAGAGGGAGTTCTAATGGGTTTATAGGTCTATAGCTGAAATTTATGAAGAAGGTCAAGAACATACTTCTGTTGAGACAAGAAAATACCCGAAGGGAGCGAACCACCTAAATAACGAGGAAGCAATGAAGATCACCAAGATCTTTCATTATGAATTACTTAGAATGAGAAGTGAGAAATTTACAAAGTTGAGCTTCGAAATTGCTTGCTAGAGCAATGTTATCAAGATAGAGGAGAAGGACAAAAAAGTGAGAGCCAATGTAATCCATAAACATGGAAGGATCAGTATGATTACACACAAAACTATGAGACAACAAAAGGTAGCTAAAACGATGAAACCAAGCATGATGCACCTTTTTCAACCCATACATGGCCTTTTTCAATTTATATACTTGTCTCGAAAATGTTGAGTGAACAAATACAAGAGGCTATTTCATGTAAAATTCTCAATTAGATTGCCATATAACAATGCATTAAGAATGCATTCTTGACATCTAACTGGTAGATAGGCCAACAAAAAGAAATAACTAATGATAAAAGAAGACAAACAATAGCCAGTTTTAGAATAGGACTAAATGTCTCATGGTAATCAATACCTGTTTGTTGATGAAATCATTAGACCACTAACTGTGCTTTGCACCTCTTAATGTTACCGTCCCATTGATATTTTATTTTGTAATCCCATTTACATCCAACAGTATTCTAGCCAGAAGGAGGTGATACTAATTCCCAAGTGTTATTAGCAAGAAGGGCACGATACTCCTCAATCGTGGCCTCAGCCCACTTACAGTGTGTTTTGAACCCTTAGCGATGAAGGATGGTTAAACTTTAGTTAGAGATGGCAACGGGGCAGATCGGGGACGGGGGGTCTATCCCCCGTCCCCATCTCCGCTGGGCAGCCCCATCCTCGTCCCCGCCCCATTCCCCGCTGCGAGGGAAAAAACTTTCCTCATCCCCATCCCTGTCGGGGCCCCAATCTCCAACGGGGAATATCCACCGACTTTGCAACCAATTGTAATCAAGGTTTTAAAACTCAATCATTCCTTCGCAGAACGGTCGTTACATAACGAAAATCAAATTTGCCGAACCGAAAAACACCGCAAAATCAGTGTGACAAGCGCATCACCGAGGAACGCCGTATTGGCCGTGTCAAAACATGAAAGGACAAATAATGCGATGTAACTCAGGCGCAAACAAGCAGTCAAACACATTGACTGGCACCGGCTTACATGAACTACACCCATCCAAAATAGGGCAAGCTTTTCACAAGTTCTAGCCCATAGACATAAACAAGGCCCCACTTGGTGAAACAAAAGTATTGCTTGGAGGCATTTATATAGGGTTCTTAGGATGCCAAATGAGAGTTCAAGGGCGATGTGGGACTCTTAGTGAATGCAAAGATCTACTAGCTTTCATCTTTCGTGTCCCACATCGTTTCTGAACCAAATAATTTATTGCGATATAAGCATAATCTTGAGAGGTGTTATTGGTGGAGTTGTATG
>NCQV01052274.1:4384-18284 GCA_002740545.1 Lophocereus schottii | reverse complement strand
GTCGAAGCCCAGAACACTCATTGCTGCCTACCTATGAAGACTGAATGCTATGGATAAGGGTGCAGCAAAACCCTTGACCCTAGTTTTCCAAGGGCCCCCACCTGCAAGGCCTGCAATAGTAGGACGGGCATATGTAATGAGTAAGAAGGAGCTGCCACCTCTGTTGTGGTATTCAATGGAACTCTCTTTTTAAATTCAAATCCGTTTTGTGCGTTATTTGATTTGGGCGTCACTCATTCATTCATATCAACTCGATCTACCATGTAATTGAACCTTAAGAATTCGCAAACCAACTAATGGATTAAGTTACCCAATGATTCCGTAGTTAAATGCCCCATCTCCTGTAAACTTGTTCCCATCACCACTAGTAGAACCGCCTTTCCTGGAGATTTGATTCAATTTGATCTATTTGATTTTCATATCATTTTACGAATGAAGTGGTTGCACCCTTATGGGGCCAAGATTGATTGTAAAAATCTTAAGGTATTTTGAAGGATGAAAAAGGGAGAAAAGTATGTTTCTATACGCAAAGAGAGGAAAAATCGTGCCCCTTGATTTTTGCTATAAAAGCAAGTAAGCTGTTATGTCAGGGGTGTATTGGTGTTATGCTGTTGACACCCAAATAAAAGAAGATAAAGCAAAAAATATCACTATAGTTCGTGAATTTGAAGATTTCCCGAAGAGTTACTACGACTGCCCTAGCAGCGGAAAATTAATTTTGGAATTGAATTAGTTCCTAGTGCCCATCCTATCTCCAAAGCTCCATATCGTATGGCCCTAACTGAGCTTAAAGAACTGAAGATCCAGTTAGATGAGTTGTTATAGACATCATTTATCATACCAACTATGTCACTATGGGGTGCCCTAGGGTTGTTTGCAAAGAAAAATGTTGGAACCTTAAGGTTATGTATTGACTACAGGGAGTTGAGCAAGATCACCATCAAAAACAAATACCCTTTATCGCGAATAGATGACTTGTTTGATCAATTGCAAGGAGCAAGAGTGTTCTCTAAGATTTATTTGAGGGTAGGGTACCATCTACTTGGGATTAAACCTGAAGACATCCCTACGATTGCAATTAGGACCAGGTATGGTCACTGTGAGTTTAAATTGATGTTGTTCGGGCTCACCAATGCCCCTATAGCCTTCATGGATTTTATGGGCAGAGTCTTCAGACCCTATTTAGATAAGTTTGTAGTGGTGTTCATTGATGACATTCTTATCTATTCTAAGGACAGGGAGGTACATGCTGATCATTTGAGGATGGTGTTATAGACCTTGAGGGAGCATCAGCTCTATGGCAAATTAAAAAAGCATGAATTTTGGTTGGAAAAAGTGGTATTCTTGGGACATGCGGTTACAAAAGAAGGATTCAAAGTTGACCTTCAGAAGGTGAAGGCAATCACGGAATGGTCAAGGCCCACCAATGACACTAAGATTAAAAGCTTTCTGGGTTTAGTAGGCTATTATCAAAGGTTCATTAAGGACTATTTGAAAATAGCTTCGCCCCTGACCAATCCACTAAAGAAAGCAAATAAATTTGAGTGGACAAAGAACTGTGAAGGAGCTTTTCCAGAGCTAAGACAGCAATTAACTATCGCCCCAATCCTAACGCTACTAGTAGAAGGTAAGGAGTATACCATTTATAGTGATGCATTGAAGAACGGTTTGGGGTGTGTTTTGATGCAGGAAGACAAAGTAGTGGCTTATGCCTCTTGACTGCTCAAGCCTTATGAGAAAAATTACCTTACCCATGGCTTGGAGTTAGCAGACGTGATCTTTGCATTGAAAATTTAGAGACATTACTTATATTGGGTACCATACAAGATCTATACTAACCACCAAAGTCTAAACAATATGTTCACCCAGAAGGAGCTCAATTTGAGACAATGGCATTGGCTTGAGCTACTTAAGGATTATGATTTGCAAATTCAATATCACCTAGGAAAAGCAAATGTTGTAGCCGATGTCCTGAGTAGGAAAGTATAATATAGCTCAAACATTATGGTGATTACTCAATTAAGTCTATTAAGAGAGCTTGAGGACTTGGGAATTCAGCTAATATCCCATGGGTAAGCAAATGTTCAATTATTAACACTTACCTTATAGCCCTCCACAGTGGAGGAAATTTGGGTGAACCAAGGAAGTGATCCTGAACTCCAAAGAATAAAGCAAAATTTAGACAAAGGGAAGTCTCCTAGGTTTGTCGTACATAAGGATGGGACCTGCGATTCCAGAATCGTCTGTGCGTACCCAAAAATGAGGAATTGAGGAAACAGATCCTAGAGGAAGCTCACAATACTCGCTACTTAGTGCATCCAGGAGGCACCAGGATGTATAGAGACCTGAGACACTGTTTCTGGTGGAATAATGTGAAGAAGGAGATTGAAGAATATGTAGACAGGTGTCTAACCTGCCAGAAGGTTAACGCAAAGCATCAGCATCTCGTGGGTAAACTGTGACCTCTAGAAATTCCCACTTGAAATTTGGATTTGATCTCAATGGACTTTGTTATGGATTTACCCCTTTCTGGTTGGAAGACGAATGCTATCTGGGTTATAGTCGATCGAATTAGCAAGTCAGCCCATTTTCTGCCATTTAAGGATACTTAGGGGGCTCAAAAACTAGCCCAGCTATATGTTAAGGAGATAGCTCGACTACGGGATTCCCTTAGACATAGTATCTGATAGGGATCAAAGATTCCAAGCCCCTTTTTAGCAAGCACTTCAAAAAGCCTTTGGGACTAAATTGAATTTAGCAGCTCTTATCACCCTAAAACAGATGGGCAAACCAAAAGAATGAATCAAATTCTAGAGGACATGCTAAGATCTTGTGTATTAGAGCTCCAAGGGAAATAGGAAGACGATTTATCATTGGTGGAGTTTTTCTATAACAATAGCTACCAGTCCACCACCAAAATGACCCTGTTTGAGGCTTTATGTGGAAGAAAGTATAGAACCCCGCTGTGCTAAAGTGACTTGGATGAGGTATTGATCATAGTCCCCGAAATGATTTAGGAAACCATTGAAATAATAAAAAGAACTTGCGAGCATATTAAGGCTACTTAGAACAAGTAAAAGAGTTATACTGACAAATGAACGAGGCCCCTAGCATTTCAAGTAGGCAATAAAATTTTTCTGAAAGTTTCACCAACCCAAGGTTTCAAGAGGTTCAAAACGCAAGGTAAATTAACCCAAAAATATATTGGGCCCTATGAAATCATAAAAAATTTGAATCTTATAACTTATCGCCTGGATCTTCTAGTAATACGTGAACACATGCATAACGTGTTTCATATCTTAGAAAATATGTTCCAGATCCGGACCATACCATCGCATCTGAACCTACTAAAATCACTGGGGATTTAGTGTGTAAAGAGTGCCCAGTTGAAATACTAGATCACAGGATTAAGCAGCTACGCAACAAGCAAATACCTCTAGTTAAGGTGCTTTGGACAAACCATACCTCCCAAGAAGCCACTTGGGATACCAAAGAGGAAATGAAAGCCAACTACCTATATTTATTTGAGGTAACCTTGCATGACATTGTAAAGTTTATAAGTTTCGAGGATGAAACTCTTTAAGGGGGGAAGGCTGTAAAAGGCCAACCTAAATCATGTTTATTTATTTATTACCTCATGTTAATGATTTTATCATATTTATTTATCGCATTTAATCATCCCAATGAGGAAAAATTCCTTTGGGCCCCAGTTTGCAATTTGCCTTTTTTTTATCGTGACATTCTGGTGAATTGATAAACAATGCTGACAAAATGTTTCAAAAGATTAAATTTATTGTTCATAATGACCCAACTATTTTATCCTGAGCTATGCAAAAATTTGATTTCAAAGAGGTATTTTGCTTAGCAGGCCCAAATTGTATAAGCCCAAACAATGCCTAACAAGTTATGCTGTTGAATTAGCTAATACCTTTTTATTGTGCCTAATTTGTAATTAGTAAAAGCTACTTCATGAGGTCAAAATTCAGCCAAGTATATATAGAGCATTTCTAGCCTAGTAAAAAACGAAAATATTATAAACCCATCTCCCCCTTTTCTCTCCTCCATAGCCGGCTACCCTCCTTACTTGCTACTGCTTTCCACTGCCCCCCCATTGGAGCAGCTACTGCCACCAGTCCACCAACAATAGCTCAGCCACCATCTTCTCTCAACCCCCACCCTCGTCAACCACTTTTCTCAATCCTCTTCTACGCATCAAAGTAAGTACTCTTAACCATATCTTGTTGTTTTTGATTTGTGAGTTAGTTTTGATTCTCTTCTTATTATTTTTAATTATTGATCATATTGTTTTAATAGAAATAAGAGTTCTTTTTGGGTGTTTAAATTATTGGTGAAGCTTGAGATTATGTGCGATTTGAGCTATTTCATGATCATGCAAGCTTAAGCTTAAGTGATGTTTATGATATTTTTGTATTTCATTTGGTGATCTTTAGCTTCATAAATGATTGTGGTGGCTTTGGTGTGGCTTTGAATGGGTTAAAGGTGAATCTAAGTTGGTCATAAGCTAAGGTTTTAATGGTTCTACAATGTTTAACTTTCTTTTAATATTAAGCATGTTGTTTTGTATACTTGGTTGAGAAATGAATCTTTGATGTGTCTTTTAACTTGGAAAATCAATTGGTATGATTCTTGAAAAAGGGGTGGCTTATGGGAATTTTCCCAATTGATTATAAAGGGTCATTTTGTTCATTTGTGCAAATAAGTAAGACCATGGATGTGTTTTGAGTGGGTTTGAAAAAGATAAGAATTAAGACTTGATGTAGAAGATTATGGAGTGAAATTGAGTAATATCGATTTGTATGGGGATGAGAAGGACCAAGGATTTGTTAAATGAATTTAAGGAGTGATTTTAGATGGGGTATTATGTGAAAAGAAAGCAGAAAACAAAAACAGTGTGGATGTGAATAGAGTGAAAACAATGGACACTTTGCAATGAAACTGGTACTGATTGGCCCATCAAATTCCTTTTTAATCACCTTAATTCAAGTTTTACAAAAAAAGTTATGGCTGTTTTGCTATGAATACAGAAGATAAACCAAAACAGGCACCCTTGTGTTCTAAGTCAAAAAAATTTCGGGAACCCTATTATGGGAATTATGTTTTTTCTTTGTAAAAAAAAGTTTTGCAGGACTTTCTAAGCTTTCTATATTGGGGAGTTAGGTCTCAATCTAAGGTCATAAGATTAAGTTATGAGTTATTTATTTTAGCTCCTGTTAAACCTTGACTTTTTTTAACTAAAACCATCAACTATAAAATAAATACATTTGCTAACTATATGTTCCTATAACGATATTTTTGCATAGAATCAGGGACTAATCTATCATTTTCTCCCCTTTTGTGCATAATCATACTTAGTGAGATTTCGTTAAAAGTCCTAGGAACATTCATTGCCTGTATCTTGAGAAATCAGTAACTATTTATCAAAATTATAATGTTTTGATAAGTACATCAATGAATCAGTTGAATAAATGATTTGCCATAATTAGTAAACCCATCAGTTATCAATTACAGGGAATTTCCCTTCAGTTACTCACAACTTCAAGCTAGGTTTCCTAATTGGCTTGGCAGATGTAAACCTATCCATAGATCGTAACAATCACCAGGGTTTCATATCAAATAATAATTAGCAATGCAGTTTTATGTTCATCCAATTCCCTGTTTTAAATTCAAATGAATTACAATGCAGGCCCCTCTAGCTTTTTAATGGACATTTAACAATATAGGAATCTATGTATTGAACTTCAACTCACAGTTCAAAATATTTTCATGTTTAGTTTTAGGGAAATACTCAGTGAATCATCCTCAGGTCGGCGGGCTAGCTGAAGGAGATAAGTGGGCGGGGAAGTTTGAAAAGAACAATGGTGAATTAGTGCTGAGATGTTTAGCACTGTATTGTGAAATATTCTAATGTTACAATTATATACTCTAAAAAAGTTACCTTATATTGGTGCAAACTTTGAGATAGTAAGAAACTTTTTATATATGGTTTTGATGGTTTGTGATTGTGTGAATCCCCTGTGGTGGTAAACGATGTTTAGCTTTGTTATATTTATTATTTATAAGCAAAACCTTGTCCTTTTTGGATGGCTGTAATGCCCTAATCATTGGGTTGTTACTTCTACTAGGTGAAATTGATGAAGAGAACACGAACAGTGGATTTTGTGTATTTGGGGTTTTACATTTGTCTTCACTCCTAGGTAAGGACTTGTCATTCCACCTTTTTGAGGAGTGTGGAGTGCCATTTACAAAGCTCACAGAGGCATTGATCATTGCCCTTCTCTTGCATCTTTCCACTTAGGGAGAACAATTTAAGCTCATGTGTAATGCGTCTGATTTGGTGGTAAGGGTAGTTTCAAGTTAAATAATTGATAAGAAATACTATATAATTTACTATGCAAATCAGACTTTGATTGAAGCAACTACGTTGTAACTGAGAAAGTAATTTCTAGCGATTATTGTTGGATTTAGAAAGTTTAGTCCTTTCCTCGTAGGTCTCATGTGATTGCTTTTCCCGAATATGCCACTTTGAAGAACCCTTTCAAAAAAAAATGAATGTCAAGCCTAGATTCATTCAATGGATCATGCTACTACAAAAGTTCGATTATGAAATTAAAGATAGAAAGGGTTTTGAAAACCTCATAACAGACCATTTTCTATGACTTGATTGAGGACGCATGTGTGACCTTTACTTTTGATTGCCTGGACGAACAACTCAACGAGGCTTAATTAGTGCTATGGTATGCTGATATAGTCAATTATTTAGCCACATGAGAAATGCTTAGAAAGTGGATTAAATATGGCATGAAATGCTTCCTTGTATTGGTTAGATTTTTCATATAGGACGACCCTATTTGTTTAAATATTTCCAAGACCCAGTCATTCAGAGTTGTGTGCCCCATAATCAAATTCTTAGTGTCCTACCTTTTAATCATGATCACAAAAGTGGGGCACACTTTACTGGAAGGAAAATTTCCATAAAAATTCTCAATGTGATTTCCAAAGGGCGACCCTATTTATGATGGCCATGAATATTAAACATTGTATGTGTTGTCAATAATTTAGCAAATTAGGTAGGAAGGACATTATACCCCTCACCCTGTTATTAGGGTTGATATATTGGATGTGTAGAGAATTCATTTTATGGGTCCATTTCCTAATTTGTTTGGGAATGAGTATATTTCTGTGTGTTTCCATTATGTGTCCAAGTGGGTTGAGGCAATCCCCTTGAAGACAAATAAGACTGGAATGGTTATTAGATTCCTAGAAAAGAATACTTTTGCAAATTATGGGCTGCCTCGTGCAGTTATAAGTGACCTAGGGGCCTATTTTTGTAATAGGCCCTTTGATGCCTTATTGAGAAAGTATTCCATCATCCATCGACTTGCCCCCCACATTAACCTCAAATGAACAGTCAAATCAAAGTGTCTAATAGGAAAATTAACGAAATCTCAACTATGTCATTCACTCCATTAGGCATATAGCCTTATAGGGTAGTTGATGATCACCCTTGTCATTTACCCATCAAGCTTGGGCATCGAACTTGAGTTTCAAGCATGGTGGGCAATTAAGGCTCTCAACTATGAGTTGAAATGAACTTGAAGAGATTAGGTAGGGAGCCCATGAAAACAGTAGGTTGAGCAAGGAGAAAGCTCAAAATTTTTATGACAAATATATTAATAGAAAAGAGTTCTGTACTGGGCAAAAAGTGCTTCTTTATGACTATAAACTTAACCTATTTCCTGGGAAACTGAAATCTAGGTGGACCTATCCTTTCGTTGTTGTTAAGGTTTATCCTCATGGTGCAATTGAGATTAAGGAACCTGCTTAAGAACATATTTTTAAAGTGAAGGGGCATATGTTGGAACACTTCTTAGAGATGCCTAGTGAAGAGGAAATGGACTCTCTCTTACTTCACAAACCCTCTTAGCATTGAGATGTGAAACTTCCATCCTTGTGTACGTATTTATATTGAATAAATGTGAGTTATGTGAGTGTTGAAAAATGGCAAAAACCAAAATGAGAATGCTTCAAAAAGGAAAGAAAGAGACAAAAGTCTTAAAAAAGTCAGTGCTAAAAAATGATCGTGCAAATATAAAGTGAATTAGAGGAAGAATAACATGTTAAAAATAGAGAAAAAAGAAATAATAAATGGGAATTTGGAAAGATGTAAAGTTGGGCAGGAATTTGGTACTGAAGCTCATGCCAAGTTGTACTCCTTTGCCAGAACATGCTTTATTTAAATTGATGGACAGAGATTTGGTACAGCAAGTTGTGCCTTGTGGCACGATCGTACGAAATCAGCTTCCATAAAATGTCAATTAGAGAAGTTGCAAGGGTTGTCCGTGCCGGTAGCACGTGTTGTCCATGCTGGTGACACACTGGTGTGACCCCTATTCAGCCTTGAAACTTTATTTCTTCCCCTTCTTTCCTCCATTTTTATTCAATCCTCTTCTTTCTTTCTATATCTACCTGATCAAACCCTCTCAAGTCTCACTTATTTCTCACTCATTTCGCATACAACTCTCGCCCAAATTCTCTCAAATTCTCATAGAACGTTTTAATTACACTCATCTTCACCCATTCTCTAGAAGCATTTCATCACAAATACCCTAGTTTCTTCTTCTGTATTCACCAACTTTTTCTCTCTAAAAAGCTTAACCTCCATTGTTGAGGTTGCAGGTAGGAGGGAATGAAAAAGCTTGCTCCTTGCCTCCGTTTCCACAACACTTAAGTTTCAAGGGACAATTTTGGGCTAAGAAGACAACCTTCCTCAATTCATCTATTCAAACCTATAAGAAATGGGTAAAAAGAGAGTGGATGAGACCTCCTCTAGGTTATCCCTCCTAAGGAAGTCAACAAGGACTTCCTCTTCCCAAATCCAACCTCTCAAAGCAAAGGTAAATCCTATTCCTTTAGTTCTTTCTCTAAGCAGTCGTGGTTTGAAATTTTGTAATGAAGGATGATGGATCAAAGGATTACTAGGAACGTTAGATGGTATTGGTGCATTGCTACTTAATTTGGGTTGGCTTGAATGTGTAAAAATGAAATGTGTACCCTATGATTAGTTGGCAATTGAATTTTTAAGCTGATTGTATATTGATTGGGATGTTTCTAATATAGGTCAAGAGGTGTTGATTTCATTTAGAATGTTCAAAAGTTATCATAATACGGGCTTAAGGGGTTTTAATTAACTTCTTTACCTCCCACTTCATACCAATGCTTGCTCGGATGTGCTTACAAGATGAAAAGCTGACTACACTTAGTTTAGCATTGCATGTTCTAAGAACAATAGTTATCGTGATAGGTGGGGCAGGGCCCAAGTGTTTGACTATAGGTAATCTAAGGCCACTGTTATTTGTGGCATGAACATATGCTGCCTTCAACTTTTAATGGCCAATATCATTTTTCAACATCATGATATTCAAAGTGTCTATAAGAAAATGAAGATATTTATAATTTGGTGTACCATGACTGGGAAACATGTGGATGTAGTGGCCTTTACCATCTGTTGTCTTATGGAAGTGGCAGAAACGACCACAAAAATGTGATAGATGTTGGGGGTACTATTACCGCCATAGTACAAGGGTTACATCATGAAGGGGAAGTATGGGTTACTTAAGGCCTATTTCTTAGGTGGGACCTTTGATGTTACCATTTTAGGCCATATCAGCATCATTGATACGAAGGGTGGCTCTAAGTTGACTACCCAAATAGAAGAGCACTTGCCATCAAAGAGATCAAAGAGATTGATCAAATTCACCAGGACACAAGTGAGGAGGATAAAGAAATGAAGGAACAAACTACTATCATAGCTCCTGATAAGGGAAAGCTACTTGCACTCAAGAGAATCATACATACCATGGAGGGTTTGAAGGATGAAAATAAAAGAGAACACGTCTTTCACTCACGGTGTACCATGCAAGGCAAGGTACGTAGTTTGATTGTTGACAAGGACAGTTGCACTAATGTTATTTCTGTCCATTTGATTGGAAAACCTAAGCTACCTACTGTCTAACACCCACAACCTTACTCACTTCAGTGGCTTAAGAAGGGGAATAAAGTGCATGTGACTAAAGAATCCTTAATTTCTTATTCCATTTGTGACTTTAAAGGTGAGGTACTTTGTGATGTTTTACCTATGGATGCTGGTCATGTGTTACTTTGTAGGCTATGATATTTTGATAAAAGTGTCATGCATTATGGAAAGACCAACACCTACTATTTTAAGGATAAAGGTTGTAGCTATACTTTGACTCCTTTACCTCCTAGTCAAGTCCGGCCTAGAATTAAGGCAAATAAGAGGAAACACAAGTGAGAAAGCCTCATTTCAGAGTGAAACATGTGTTAAGAGCTCTATAAGAAATGGTGAAACAATTTATTCCTTGCTTATGTTGGAAAAACCAGAAGAAGAGACATCCTTACATCCTTCAGCTAAGCTCTTATACAAGAGTTTGGTGATGTCTTTCCTGGTGATTTACCTCTAGGATTGCCTCTAGTTAGAGGCATTGAGCATTACATTGACCTATTGCCAGGGCCTTCATTACCTAACAAACTAGCCTATACGTGTAATCTCGCAGAAACTAAGGAGCTCCAAAGGTAAGTATAAGAGCTTGTTAATAAAGGATACATTAGAGAAAGTATAAGCCCTTGTTCTGTTCCAGCCTTACGTGTCCCTAGGAAGGATGGAACTATGAGAATGTGTATAGACATGCATGCCATTAACAATGTGAAAATAAAGTATAAGTATCATATTCCGACGCTAGATGGCATGCTTGATAAATTGCATGGTGCTAAATTTTTTCCAGAATTGATTTGAGAAGTTAATACCATCATATCAGCATGAGTGACGAAGATGAGGGAAAATGGCCTTTAAAACAAAGCAACGGTTGTATGAATTACTTGCAATGTCACTTAGTTTATCTAATGCCCCTAGCACCTTTATGAGATTGATGAATGAAGTGCTTAAACCTCCTATTGGTCACTTTATTGTGGTATACTTTGATGATATTTTGATTTATAGCTGAAATGATAGAGATCACAAGGAGCATCTTAGACAAGTTTTTGAGAGGCAAAATCCATGCTAGAGAGGCGTGAGTTTTTTACTTTACAATATGCTTTCCTTGGTTATATGGTTTTGGCTAAGGGAATCAAACTAGATTAAAGCAAGGTGGAAGCTATCCCAACTTGGCCCCAACCTAAGACAATCATAGAGGTGAGAAGCTTTCATGGTTTAGCTCTTTTTTACAGGAGATTCATCAAATATTTTAGCTCAATCATGGTAGCCAAACTAAGTGCATGAAGTAACGAGCTTTTAAGTGCACTAAAGCTTCGTAGAGAGTCTTTAAAGAGCTCAAATAGAAGCTATGCCAAGCATTAGTCTTGGCCCTTCCAAACTTTGAAGATCTGTTTGAGCTTGAGTGTGATGCAATTGTGGTTGAAATAGAAGCTATCTTAGTTAATCCAATAGCCCTGTTGACTAGTTCAGTGAGAAAGTTAATGATTCTAGATGCAATTACAATTGTGGGTGCTTTAACTCATTAGGGTGATTACCTTAAGCCTAGACCTTTTGTCTTACATTCAGACCATTAAGCATACAAATACATTAACAGCTTGAACAAGTTGAATTCTAGACATGTTAAATGGATGGAGTTTCTATAATCATTTAACTACTTGCAAATATAAGAGTGGAAAAGAGAAAGTTATCGTAGATGCATTGTCAAGAAGGTATATTTTGCTTTCTATTTTGGAGGACAAAGTCCTTGGATTTCACTGTATCTAGGATCTTTACAAAGAGGATCAAGATTTCAATTGAGTTTTACATGGAGATCTCAAAGGTAGTCTACACACCCTCCAAAAAGGATACGTTTGCAAGAATAACAATCTGTGCATTCCTAATAGCTCTTTAAGTGAGTTGCTAACCTGTGAGGCTCACTGAGGTGCTCCAACAAGCCATTTTAGCCGAAGCAAGACCATTGACATTCTAAAAGAGCATTTTTATTAACATAAGATGGAAGGGGACATCCACAAGGTACTTTTAGCTTGCTTCATTTGCCACAAAGCCAAGAGTCAATTCCACCAAGGCTTATGCACCCTACTACCCATACCCTTAAGGCCTTGGAATGGTGTGAGTATGGATTTTATTATAGCTCTTCCTATGACTCAAAGGGGGAAGGATGCAATCATGGTGATTATAGACAGATGTTCAAAGATGGCTCACTTTGTTCTATGCTATAAAACTGATTATGCAAACTTTATTACTAAGATCTACTTCAAAGAGATCATTAGGCTCCATAGTGTCCCCAAAACCATTGTTTGTGATTGAGATTCAAAATTTCTGTCCCAAAATTAGAGTTTTTGGAAGTTATTAGGCACTAAGCCATCATTTAGTACATCGTATCATCCCCAAATTGATAGCCAAATAGAGATAACTAATCAAACTCCCACCACTTTTTTCTTAGTAGTTTAGTTAGTAAAACAATAAAAGATGGATATTTGAAACTACCCTATGATGAGTCTGCTTAGAACTGGGCTCCATCTTATGCTACAATGCACTAACCTTTTGAATGTGTGTATGAATTTAACCCCCTCACTCCCAATAACTTGCTGCCTATCCCTAATAAGTCAAGATTAAGCCATGATGTTGTGGTAAGGACCAGAGAAATGAAAAGGCTACATGAGCAGATTAGGGGAAATATTGAGAGGACTAATGCAGTATATAAAGCAAGAGTAAACAAGCATAAGAATCGCTTGAAGTTCAATTTGGGAGATCTAGTGTGGTTACACCTTATAAAGGACATGTTTCTACCTAGAAGGAAGAATGAACTCATGAATAGAGGGGATGGACCATTCAAGGTGATTGCAAAGGTGGGAGATAATGCATACAAGTGACAACACCTAGATCACATGGCTATTTTATCCACTTTTAACATTGGTGACTTAATTTTTTATATGGAGGACAACTTTGAAGACGCTTCAGATTTGAGGGCAAATTCTCTTCAAGAAGTAGAAGTTGATGCCAAGTAAGAAGGATCCCTTAATCCAAACTAAGTCCAAGCTAGAGGAGATCAAGGTAATCAAATCCAAGCATCACAGATTTAGACTTTGTTATCCCTTATAGGTCCAGAACTGAGCATAGTTTTGGATTCTTTATTTATGAATGATCCTAAGGCATCCTATGGACAAGTCCACTTTTTAAGACTCCCTAAGGTTTCCACTTTCGCATTAAGCACTCAGTACTTAGGCACTTTGCTATATTTATCCAAATAGATAGGATATAAAAGTTGTTCTATTCTGACATCTTAGAAGATTAGGTGGAATCACCACCTAAAACCTAATTTAGGACCAATATTTTTGCTTAGGATAATAGCTGACATCCCTCAGCACCAAACAATGTAGAGAAATCAAGGCTAAGCCAAGTTCTTCATGGGGTTTCAGGTACACTCACTTGACCATTGCACTTTGGGCTCTATTCTAACCCATTTAGAGTTTCTTGCTGATTCTCTTACTGAAACCTAATTTCTTGGATGATTTTTCTATTAAGGGTGTTTGTTAACATCCTAAGGAACCTATCTCTGCATTAATATCAGTTCTAGATTAAGTATAGGTTGGAGAGCCAACTTCATCATTTTCAATGCTATAGCGGGTTAATTAAGCCTAATTAAACTATTTTGACTTTGCATTGATCCTATAGTGAGGAGGGTTTTCTGACCCAACTACTTACTTCATTGGCACATTGAAAAATTAGGAACATCAACATAATTCCTTTCGCAACTTTGGAAGGCAAGTTGTCCAATTAGAAGGGAGATTAGGTTCCACTTGCAATCTGATTAGATAGCCAAAAAGTAGACAGTAACAACAACCATTTTCTCACTCTTCCATGTGC
>NCQV01052269.1:0-10556 GCA_002740545.1 Lophocereus schottii | reverse complement strand
AAGAGATTTTCCTATTGAAAAAGCTTTTAACACTGCCCAATATCCCTTTTTTTTTCCAAATATTTTTACGAATATGGTTTTTGGAAATAGAAGTACGTTTTTTTGGAACTGCCATTGAAAATAGATTATTCATTGTTGTAGTTGGATGTGAAAGACATATATTGGTCAAACGAATCTTTTTTTCCTGTTCATTATCTGTGTATTTAGATTATAGACGATATCCTCTTTATGCAATTTTTCAAATATAGAAAAACATAATCTAACTAAAAATATATGAAATATATATATACTTTTTTTGAAATTCCCTAAAATATTCAATTAGGATAAGCAAAATTTTCTGTGGAGTATAATATTTTTGTATTGTAATTTTTGTATTTTTGTATTATATTTATTATATGATAATTTTTTGATGATTATTTTTCTATGATAATACTTTCACTTTCCATATATAGAAAAAGAAAGAGATAGACTAGAAACGACATTTGACGCTAAAGGGATATAAAATTAATAGAATTAGGATATGGAGGGAATATAATGAAATAGAGCTGCTTTGAGGTTTCCTATGAAATGAGGCATGGAAGGGAGCCGCTACGAAGAAGTTACGGGAGGTACGAAGGAAGCTTTGAGTTCATATTGGTCATGGATTAAGAACGGGAATTGAACTCTATGAGATCAAGTCTCTTGTTGTTCCTCAGTAGCTCAGTGGTAGAGCGGTCGGCTGTTAATTGATTGGTCGTAGGTTTGAATCCTACTTTGGGATTTCTTTTTTCTCCGGCAGATGGTTCAAACTTCATATGTGTTCAAATCTTACTTAGAGGTCCACTAGAGATCAGAAATTTTTGAAGAAACAATAAGATGTTTCTTTTGCCCCTTCCAGGCGATCGGAATTTCGAAAGAACCACAAATGGATTTTTGTTATTCAAAAGCGTTTATTGAAAAAAAATATTGAAAATATTATTGAAAAAAATATTAAAAAAAGATTATCAAAAAACCTTTCAAACGTAAATCCAAATTTAGAATTTGAATTAACAGACAAATCAAGTGAAATAATAAAAGAAAACAATTCTATAATTAATAATCAGATGATTCATGAACCTACAAAGTAAATCTCATCCATCGTCCGATGGTTTTACATCCAACTTGTTGTAACAAGTAAATAGGTAGCTATGCGACAAGCTTAATGTGAGTGAAATCATGTAATCCATCAAAATTCTTCTTTTTTCCATGATCACTTGCATATAAATTCAAACCAAGGAATTCATCACCATCAGAACATTTCACAACCTTTTTGTCATTATGTTACTAGTATAAGGAAAAAGAGAATAAGCTACTTTGTTTTACTTACTAGATGCATGACAAGCAACATATTTATTTCGAAGAAGTGAAAAGGGATCAACATCGTGAAAACAGCAGCAATTACACATTGTGCTATCACAATAGAAAATCCAACTTATAGGGTGCCATTCACGATCAGTAAAATGGAACACTTATATTATCAGAAAAAACAGTGAGGCAGGGGACACATGACAATACTAGCACATGCTGCATATACACTTAAATGTCACAAACAGTTCAGAATATTTCACAATGAAAACAGGGCACTTTACAGCACAAGTAATTATCAAAACAAGAGAAGAATAATACCACCACTCAGAGACTATAAAATATAGAAAGTACAAAATTGAGAGAGAGAAAAAAGAAAAAGAATGAAAATAAGAATAAATTAAGAGGGAAGCTCCATGCCTGTTTCCTGAAAGAATAAGGAGAATAATGGACAGTAAACGCACAAACAGAAAGAAGCTCATATCTTTCACCGGCATGAGCCATCAATTTCTGGGAATTTATTTTATATACATATATATATATATATTTATATATATATTTAAAATTGCCAATGAATTAAAACAAGAACTTGAATCAATATGTTTAAGTACAGGATTCTAGACAAAACGATCAAACTTCCTTACATCACTAGTTCATTGAACTTAAATTGATTGAATGAATAACACTATGCCTATCCTGATGTAATCTTTGTAATGACTTGAGCTTAAAGTCATATATTACCCCTACGTTTTCCCTTTGGAATTCCTTCTCACTTTTCAAGCAAAAGACCTAAAACCATTATTCCTTACACCCACAGAACACCACGGAACAATAGGCACGAAATCTTGTTATCACTGCAAGGGTATCTATCAAGAACTCAAAATATGTTCGCAGACAATTTAAAGATCTAGAGGAGACCGAACATGGAGGAGTACCGGATGCATCCTCCATTCAAATAATTGAACCCAAAAATCAACACCACAAATGAGTCACTACAATTTTCAACAGCCAAACAAAAAAAAAAACCACACAATCAATTAAACAAAGCAATATATGATTAAAATTTTAACTAGAGAGCATTTAAATTAAATTAAAGCGCCCAGCTCAAGGCTCAAGCTGCACCCTAGAATTAGACAGAGAGGGAGGTTTAGAGTTTTGATAGAGGTGGTCTTCTAGAATCCAGAGAGAGAAAGAAGAGAAAAGAAGAGAAGGGTTTGGGCATTGTAGCAGCGCAAGTTTGCGACTCATTCAAGCAAAAAAGAAAACAAAAAGGAAGCTCGAAACCCCTTCCATGGCTGTCGGAACACAGACTAAAAGGAAGATGAGGAGGATGATCATGGAAAATTGAAAGGAGAAAGGAGCAAAAACAATTACATGGCTGTGTCGGGTTAGGGTTTGCACTAAACAAAGAGAAAGCATAAGAGCCTCACTGACTTCACCAGCTGCACCAGATACAGTTTGAAAGAGGAAGGTAAGAAGTAGTCGAGGGGCTCAAGGCCCATGAAATTGGCCTTTGTAATTTTTTTTCCTTTTTTTCTCAAACGGCACATTAAGATCTATAAAGCCCAGAAAGTGCACACCCCCGCCTCACCCAGAAGCTCAGAAAAGCCCTAAAAAGCCGCGCTTAAAGAATGAGCTGCGCTTGACCCATTCCAAGGCGCAACGGTATAGGTTTCGGCTTCTGTGCATCTAAGCACGCCCTAGGTGCACCTTTTTAAACACAGGATTTGAGGAAACTCAACTAAGAAATAGGAAAAGATAAGCCATCAAAATATGAAAACAAAGAATCTACCAAAACTTTCAAACCATGCCTAAACAAATATGCCCATTATTGTAAATGTGAGGATGCAAAGGTAATTACACAATACACCAACCAAGTACCATCCTTTGACAGAGTCAATACCATCAACAAACACAGCACACTACCAGCAAACACAGCCGATAAATCACCACCAACCAAGTACCACTCTTTGACAAGTCAATACCATCAGTAACCACAGTATGGTACCAACAAACAGAGCCAGTAAACTACCACCAGCCAAATACCATTCTTTAACAGAGTCAATACCATAAAACATCACTCGCAACACAACAGATAATCCTTTAACGAAGTCAATTCCACATCATTGCAAGTGGGGATGGACATGAAGAAGTAAAATCATAAAATAGCAAAATTCTCACAATAAAAGATAACCAGAAGCTATGCAGCTGAAGAAATGGTAGCAGCCAATCCAGTTTTTAGACACTATGTTTGCGACCTTCGAGTAATCTACGTAGGGAAAAATTATAAAGGAAGAAGAATAAAAGGAGAACACTTTGAAAGTGTCATAATCATAATTTAGAGTCTACATATAAAAAACATTAAACACAAACAAACTTACATTTCCATTTTATATCCCAATTGAATTAGATAGTGTGACACCATCCATCATACTATCATCAACTAGGGCTCTTAGCCTTACTATTTCAGCTAAAACTTCAGTTTGTTGCCCTTTAAGACATATTAATTTATCTTGTAATCTTTTATTCTTAGCTTCTAAGAACTCCATTCTTTTACTGCATTGATCATGATCATCATCCAGATGTTCTCCACATTGAGTTGATGAAAGGGATGCCAAAGATGATGGACCAAGCCCTAAACCATGAACTCGACCTCTTCTTTCCTCCCCTGCAACTTCCTTCATAACTTGGGAGTAAACATCACCCTCCCAAGCAACATTCCCATTTGTAACCTCTTTAACACATGGAAGCTGACTTAGTTTCTCGTTTATCATATCATGTAAAATGCAACAAAATTAAAAAAAAATAAAAATTACTAGCATTATTCCACACAACACTACCCAGAACATTGAATATGCCATTATAGGATTCAAGCATTCAATATAACCTGCAAGTTCATGCTTATAAACTTTAATTTCATGTCATGGCAGCAAGTTCATGCTTATACACAACCTAAATAGCACCTATAGCAGCAGTTACTTAATATACTGACATAAATACAATTAGGAAACCAAGGAAAGCCAATCTCAGTTCCTGCATTGTCGTCGTAAGAGGTTCGGCTTAATCGATTCAATTCAAGCCCCTTATGCTACCAGTTTTATAAGGACATTTTCTATTTTAAAGTCCACGTGGGAGCAGCTTGCTTAGACTTTTCTCGATTGGCAGCATTAGCCATAATATGCCTTTTCACAAAATATTCACCCTTTTCGTCAATCACTTACCATAGCTTGTATGGACTTTTCATACATTGGTGCAGGCCGAGTCTTGTAATCCTTATGAGTGTCTACGTCTATATGAGCTATTGAAAGTTCCACTCATTGACGGTCCAATAAAGCACATCACAATACAAATTCGTAAGAAATAGGAGGAATATGTTATAGGACTGCGAACAAGAATGAGTAATAAACAAACAAATCACCTTCTCTGCAGTCATACGAGCCAAGCTTTTCGATCCAGCAGTATGTACCATAACTTGATTTGTATGACTTTTCCTATTTTTGACACTACGCTTTTGAATGTATGAAGTAACGTTAGAAAGCAATACCAAGTTTCAAGTCATTCATAATGACAGTATGGTGCCATAAGATCAGAAATCCAATATGTTACTAAAGAAATCCATTGATCTTTGGGTACACAATCAGGTCTATGCTCATTCATGATGGAAGAAACATTTCCACGGTTCGGCTCATAATGCTCGAGTTTAAGGTCAGCCTTAAAGTTGCTCCATTTCCTTCCCATTGATTTTAGCATGTAACTTTCGGCTACTCGATTAGGAATGCTGAATTTTGACTGCTAAGGAAAACAAAATTCATGCTTTAAGGGGTACAACATACCATACAAAACATTTCTTAACAGTATCAATGGTATAACTTAACAATTTCGAGAAATCCCTTTTTCTCTTCTTTTGGAACTCGTCGCCAGTCATTGTATGACAAGGAACACAACATTGGATTTCTTGTTATTGTACCCACAAAGTAAGCTAGATCTGACCCTTCATTACCGATTGGCTGCTACCGTTTGTTCCACTCTACTAGTATTCTCTTTTCTTTAGGTTGATTCCAAATATGAGCCATCAATGTAGGTCCTCTTTGTTTCTTAGAGGAAGTATAAGAAGCTTCACATATTTCATATAATGTTGTAAGCATAAAATGTAAAATATAAAATATTATATAGCTTTCACATACAATTAAAAATAAAAACAGCCACAGCACAGTGGTTGTTAATTTCATCTTTTATATTACAAAAAAATACCATCAAAAAAGTACAAAGAATTTCAGCATCCAACTCATCACCAAAATTGAGTACTCATATTAAAATAAGTTTACCTTCACTTAACTTATGATCGCCAACAGGACTACCATTAGACGGAACTAACTGAGCACTAAATTGTGTGATTATATTTTGCTCCATTTTAGCATTAGAGGTAGAGGCGGCATTAGAAGTCCTCTCATTTTGAAGACCAGTGTCTACTGTCCGCGATCTCTTTCTTTTTCCCATGATACCTATAACACAAAATTAATAAAATCTCACACGTACATGCACAAGCATAATATTAAAGCCAATCAAACAACTACTTAATTAAATTATGAAGACAGTAGACAGGTATACATGCATTCCAAAAATGACTTAGGAATTGCACTATCACAGTTCACAAATTAAGAATCAAGGTCATCTTCTTCATCTATATCTTCCACATGGTCATCTTCTATGTATGTCCCTTCAACCAAAGACATTAAATCAATTTCTGCCTCACTAGCTCCTTCAATCTAGATTATCTGAGATACAGTATCCATGAAAAAGACATTTTCATCTTCGGCATCTTCCCCAAGATCATATGTCTTCCTCGGTTTCATAGGAATATGAATAAACCATTCAGTTTCTCGCCGATCCTATACGTATATGACTTGTTGTGCTTGAGAGGGGAACGCAAAGGGCTCTTCATTCAATCTATGGCCAGTATGTATCAAATATCGAAAATTCACCAATATATACCGTAATCCATCTCTCTTTATTCCCCTCCCTTGGGTTACATCAACCCATTCATATCTAAACAAAACCTACTTAAAATCTCCATAATAATCCAATTCAACCATTTCAATGATGCGACCATAGTAGACAACATCTCCAACCATTAGCCTCGTATCACTACAACTAGCATAGCTTTGAGTCTTTGCAACAACCATAACACCACTATTTTGAGTACTCAAATTTGTGGCACACTCTCTTGCTCTAAACGATGACCATTCTTGACATCGAAAGCTGAGAATTTTTTTGCAATGAATTTAGGAACCCTAGCTAGTGACCTGATATGAGTCGTGACTCGATCATCGGTTAATCCTTCTGGGCTTTTCACCTAATTCAACATCAAATAAGAGAGATGATTAAGATAGATAAATATCATAAATACAATGCAATATCATTAAAAAAATGAGTAATACATACATATTCATTTAACCAAGCACTAAATCCTTCCCTATGCAATCGCTTCTTGTCACGTGGTGTCGGACGTCTTCACCTCGTTATTCTGTTAGTATGAGCAACGTGGTCTCTATGCATTTATAAACAAAATGATTATGTTAATGACAATACCTCATAATATTGAAACATGTTATAGTAATTTCTTCAAAACTTACTTCTTTAAAGATTTAAGGTTTGTGTCTTCATAATTAAAAAGCACATAGTGATGTGCTTACTTCCACCTGTTTTCATCCATCTTAAATCCCTCAATACTCCCATAAGGTGTACCTTCACTTAGAAAAAGACATGATTCATCTTCCTGAGTTGCACTAGAGGCATCATTTTGAGCTTGATTACTAGACTCAAGCCCTTTCAAATATTGCGAAACAAAATTGAGACATTCTCTAGCTATATATGCTTCTGCCATAGAACCTTCTGGGCGTGCTGGATTGCCCACATCAAATTCGCACTCTTTCAAGTACCTGATTTTTTTTTATTACAGAAAAAACTTTCATTTTGGCATATTAACACAAAAATTATATAAACTAATGTATATATAAAATATTTAAGAAAAAAGATATTATTTGTTACCTTTCACTTGAATACATCCAACGATAAATAACTGGTCCTGCAACCCCAGCTTCATGTGTGAAATGAACAATTAAGTGCACCATAATAGTGAAGAAGGTAGGCAGGAAGATCTTCTCCACACAACAAAGAACTCTTGCAACTTTGCTTCAATCAAGTCTAGCTCATGAACATGCAAAATCTTTCCACATAACACTCGAAATATGGTGCTTAGTTCAATTAAAATTGATATGACCATATCATCTACATCTCCTCTCAATGCAATAGGAAGAAGATGTTGCATAAGCACATGATAATCATGACTTTTAAGACCACTTAATGTCTGGTGCATTTGAACACACCTTGAGATATTCGATGCATATCCATCAGGAAATTTCATATTCTCTAAAGTTTCATAAAAGAAATTCTTTTCCTCCTTACCCATATTGAAACATGCTAGTGGCAAATATGCCCTTTCAGATTCACCATGTCATTAAGGCCATAATTTCTTCCTTATGCCCAAATGTTGAATGTTACGGTGAACTTTAGCATTGTCTTTTGATTTATGAACAATATTTAGCCAAGTGCTAACAATATTGTCACAAACTTTATGACACACTAGATTGTGCTCCGAATAAGGAAGTTTTTAAAAAATGCTCTTTTTTTTCCATGTATACCTAGGAACACCAGTCGCTTGACCACTCATTTTACTTAAGGTGAACTCAATATTGTTCACTTGCTCCAATATTTGTGCTCCAGATGGTGGCTTACAATTGGTCAAATCATCAAAGAAACATTGATGTCCCATAAAAGAAAACTTGTTGCCATATTTTAATCTTATAGAGCATGTATTCATGTTGCATCAAGGACAGGCAAATTTTCCATACACATTCCAACTAGACAAATTTCCTAATGCAGAAAAATCATTTATTGTCCACATAAGAACTACATGCAACTGAAAAATTTGACCACTTGCTGCATCATATGTCGATACCCCAACTTCCCATAATTCTATCAACTCTTCAATAAGAGGCTGCAAATACACATCAATACCATTACCCGGTGCTTTAGGTCCACGAATAAGTAGTGACAGAATGAAATTTTCTTTTTTTATGCACAACCATGGAGGCAAATTATAAGGTATCAGGACTATAGGCCACACACTGTAACGACTATCTTGTCTACCAAAAAGGTTAAACCCATCACTTGTAAGCCCTAACCTAACATTTCGGGGCTCAGCACCAAAGGGAGGATCCAAGCTTGAGAATTAGCTGGATGCCTTAAAATGCCATTCTTTTTGCGTTCTTTCTCATGCCATACCATGTCTTTGGGCGTTTTACTTGACATGAACAAATTTGTAACCTCGACTTTAAAGGGAAATATTGTAACCATTTGACAGGAATTGCCTTCTTTATTCATTTCACTACACCATCTTCTTGCCCTTTATTCTCTTTCCATCTGGGAGGATGGCATATAGTACACTCTATTGCACTTGTATTCTCTTTCCAAAACAACATACAATCATTAGGACATGCAAATATTTTTTCATACTTAAGACCCAGACCATCCACAATTTTTCGTGCTTCAATCATAGAACCAAGCAAGGTCTCACCTTCAGGGAAAGCATCTTCAGAAATTTTAATAACGCATCAAATGATTTATTAGACCATCCAAAATGACATTTCACATTATATAAGTGCAATAAAAATAATAATCTGCTATATTTCCTGCATCCAGGATACAATTCCTGATATCCATCAGCATCCTTCATTAAAGAATTGAGCTTTTCTATATTTGGAGGAGATTGTGCATTATCATTTTCGGTAGCACCCAACCCCAAATTTGCCTCCACTCTTTCATCTTCGTCGACATTCACATTATTATTATGAGAAGAAACTCCAAAGATATCACACAACATATCCATCACATCTCATCATCATTATCATTTAGATCATCATTATCGACTCTTTGGTTTGCATTCAAAGTTGTTGTCACACCCGATGCATGTAGTGATTCCCCATGACAATACCATGTGTCATAGTCTTCAATCATTAGGTGTTCAACAAGAAGGTCAAATATTTCTTCTTTAGTTCTATGGAAGCGATTGACACACTTTTTGCTTGGGCAAGGGACTTTCTCATCCTTGTTCCCAAAGGCAAACTCCAAAAATTCACTAACCCCACCTACGTATTCATTCCAATTATTAGTATCAATCCATTTGCGCTTTCGATGATCCATCCTCTCACTGACAACAAAATAATATATGAGCAACGATCCATGCAAGAAGCAAAGAAAATATATATTTAAACAACGACAACAAATCAACTAGTATTGTATGAAACTACATGATCGCACACGTTATACAAATACAACATTTCCTATAAATATGGTTACAAGTAGAAGCCCTAAGGTTAACAAATACCAAAACCTTCCCAACAGAAAAGTCAACACCAATATTATGAAAGAAATTCAATAAATGGGCAAACAAGAAGGATGGCCAGAGAAGAGGGAAATACCACTGGGGAAAAGGAGTCAAGAGGACCTTCCTTTTCTCTTTTCGGGAGGATAACAATGTCTTCGTTGTTACAACATATAAACACCATTAGAATAATAAGACATCATCATTAAAATATTGTAAACTTTAGGCTACCTTTAGTTCGTTTAAAAAAAGAAAGAAAAGGAAGAAACTGCCTTAAATGTAGCAAAAATTAACATAGACGCGATAATCAGCTCCTTAAACACAAAGAGAGAAAGAAAAGAGAGAAATGAGGTGCAAGAAGCACCTGACCACAGTAACTCGTTCGGTGTTCTGAATTACGAATACATATTGTAGTTCATAGCCCTCCTCAATCAAATATTTTCAAACTATTTGTGAAGACGATCATGTCAGTATAATAATTAATGGTATAGATTGTGCATTTCTTTTTTTATATAAAAAACAAGCTATATTCTAGTTTTTTGTTCCTTGAATTTACTTTCTGCTCATTACTTAATTAGATATAAGAACAAAAAATATAAGATAATGTAAAATGTGACTTTCCTATCGTTTCTAAATTAAGTTCTTTGGTATGTCATTGACTGAAATGGAGTTTTTCCTGGGGTGGGGGGTGCAGCTTAAGTTCAATCACTTTCAACAGTATAAATAATATGCTTCTTCCTGTTAGCAGTTTTACTTAACCGCAAGTGCACGGCGTAGCTGTAGCTAGCAA
>NCQV01052246.1:2670-15650 GCA_002740545.1 Lophocereus schottii | reverse complement strand
AGGCTGCCTCATCTGAAAACCCCCTCCTGGCACATATGCTGCTTAGGTGGGATTTGGGATATGGATTTGATTTTAGGAAAACAACAACAACAACTCCCAGTATGAGTGCCGCTTGCGCTGGGTCTAGAGAGATGTAAATATAAGTAGTCTTACCTTTACAGGTATCAATACCCAATTTGATTTTAGGAAAAGGATAGACACAAGCCTGATTTTGGGAAGGGCTAGTGTTTTGCATGGATTTTGTTTGTGTATATAGGGTTGAAAGTTTGCCTTACAAGAGCAGGACGAAATAGCCTCACATATTTGTGCATTTCAGGTTTGATTTGTTTTTTCGAAGGAGTCCCTTCGGTGGTGAATATACAGTTTTTGCTGGTCTAGAAGAGTGCATAAGATTTGTTGCTAACTTTAAGTTTACAGAGGAGGAGATCAATTTTATTCGAGATGCTTTGCCTGGTGCATGTGAGGTAAACATGACTTATGATTTCCTACAGTTTTTGGTGTTCTTTTATTTTATTTTATTTTATTTTATTCACAAATGATTATCATGGAAAATATTTGTCATATGGATGATTTGTCATAGCTTTTCTTTGATCTGGCTTTGACATTTGAAATAGTTTTGATGCAAAGATGCATTTATGTTGTGTGTCAGATGGATGCTTTCTCATAGCTTTTCTTTGATCTAGCTTTGATATTTTTGTTTTTTTGGATGATGAGTAATCACAAGATCGCATTAAATAGACATCAAGGGGATGCCACCCATGTACAAAACGGCCAATTAAAAAAATAAATAAAAATCATGCCCTCAAGCTCTCATGCATAACATGATTTAGCTTTGACATTTGGAATAGTTTTGATGCAAATATGCATTCATATTGCATGTCAGAGTTCACCTGATAATGCACTATTGCATTGCACTTGAAGATCTTTGCTCCGATGATTTTCTCCATGAAAATAACACTGAAGAGTGACGTGTGATCTGATCATCTTAAATTTTGCACTGAAACTGTTTCCAGTGTTACTTGTATATATTTGGTCATTTTTGTATTGCAAATACCAACTCTCTAGGCTATAGTGTTACACCTGGTAACTGAGGATCCGGTTTCTCCTGTTCCATGTTTGCCAAGTAACTTCTTTTCTCATGAAAATTCAGGAGGGTTTCCTGGATTACCTTCGACAAGTGGATTGCTCTGAAGTTGAAGTCTATGCTATTTCTGAGGGATCAGTTGTTTTCCCAAGGGTACCCCTAATAAGAGTGGAAGGCCCAGTTGCTGTGAGTGATAGAAGTGGAATAGAAATTCGCATTTGTACTGTAGAAAGCAACAACGCTCAGTTATACAGTAAATAGTAGTTCGTTATGGTGCAAAACTTGCCTTTATAATTCCTATTTATCTATTCATCAGGTGGCACAGCTGCTGGAAACAACTCTGGTCAACCTTGTCAATTATGCATCATTGGTGGCTACCAATGCCGCAAGGCACCGAATTGTGGCTGGAAAGTCCAAAATGCTGCTTGAGTTCGGGCTTAGACGGGCACAGGTTTCAGTTTTTATTCCCTTTATTATGACTACTTGAGTAGTTCCCTGCATGTGTATACCCAAATGCCATAAAAAATGCCTTCACTTTGTAGGGGCCTGATGGAGGAATCAGTGCATCAAGGTATTGCTACTTGGGTGGTTTTGATGCAACAAGGTAAATCCATCAATTAGATAATTGGACTTTCTATCACAATTCATGCTCTGAAATGCAATTTCATATTCTTGAAAGCGTATGAAATGCCATTATATATGAAGACCAGGCATATGTGTAGTTGTGTAGATGAAGCTGCGTTCAAAGTTATCCTTTGTTCAACCTTTGAACAGCAGTAGCGCCCATTCATGGATTGCTTATTTTTATCAAAAAATGAGAAGAGTTCAGAGCTCTTTTATCTTTTATGTAAAGAAGCAAATATTTCAGATAAAGAAGATCAGTGGGAACAGAAAGTAGGACTTTACAAAAGGGGGAACTACATGATAAGATGAGTTGTCAAATTTTGTGATGCTGTGTTCCTTGCATCATACTGGCCATTCACATAACAAATTTACCTTATGCCCTTTACTAACATTTCAATACACTTCGTTGTGTGAAGTTCAGCCTCTGTAACTAAACTTCTTGTTTTTGCATTGTATTACAGCAATGTGGCAGCTGGAAGATTGTTTGGAATACCCCTCAAGGGCACCCACTCACATGCCTTTGTTAGCTCATTCATGGTGAAGATGCTCAATAAATCAATTGTGTTCCTTCTTATTCAGCACATAAAGTGTGCGCATTGGAACTTATATGCAAAATGTTTCACAATATTTCTGAGCTATGGTGATTAGGGGATTATAGCATGATATGTACCCCTATCCTTTAAGTATACAAGTGTTCTGTTCAGAAGATTCTGTGCTTTCACTTTTAATAAATTTCTGTAGTGGAATATTGGAAAACGACCTTGTGCATGGTTGCTGACATTATCGAATGCGAACACCAGTTGATACTGACTTGAAGCCAGTTGACCTATAGATTGAGACTTGGTTGAGGGTGTAGCGATAGGTTGACATTGTTTCCATCTTTTCAAGTAGATTTCCGCAAGAAGAGAAGCTTTGAATTCGGCTGAAATCTAAAAAAGCATTTTTTAAAATGATTTTTTTTTTTTGGCCAGAATAGACATTTTTTTCACTCAAACTGAAGTTATTTTTATGAGGGTTTTTCTTTATGGATGATACTTTGGAGTTTGAATGCAGGATATCCTCATTTCTTTAAGATGTCACTGTTAGACTCTGTGGTGACTCTTTGGAGTTCTTGTTCTGAGGTTTCCTTATTATCTTTTATGTGTTCTGCAAACAACAAAGGGAAATTTCTATTTACAAATAAAAAGGATTGATGTCTGCCAATAGGGCATTTGACTATGCTCATCTACGCCCCATCCCCCAGGGTAGGAAAAGAGAAGAAAAATTAAATTTGCTGCCTCATCTTATCGTTAATTTAATTGAATGTGCAGAGCCCCGATGAGATTGTGGAGAAATCACTTTGCAGTGCTGATGGTTCAACTACTTGTCAGGATTTTGTTGGTCTTGTGCATACATGGTTGAACAAAATTCAGGTGCGCTGTGAAAAATTTTGGATAAATATGCACCGAAGGCTGTTCAATTGTTGGACTATAAACCCAGAACCAAAATCAACAAATGACAATCCATCTTTTTCTGAAAATCCTTGGTGTGCTTGTTGTGCAGTTGCTCAGATGTATGGTGCCTAACACTTGGAAAGATGCTTGTATTCTGATGTTACCCAAAAAAAAAAAAAAAGAAAGAAGAAAGAAAGAAGATGATGAAGAGGAAATATTGTTATACCAAATCCTTAGTCTGCAATACAACCTTTGGTCCACAGCGTGTGATTAACCTTTTTTTTAAAAATAAGTTTATGTGCCTAAACTAATTTGGAGGTATTGCAGGTTCTTCACATGCAAGCACACTAAAAATTTTGCAATGCAACTTCTGAGTCCACAGAGATGTGCATTTTTTTGGACCACAGAGTTTGGGCGCTTCTTTTATGCTGCTATAAGATATTTGTATGAGAAGAAATTTTGTCCAAGGATGATCCATGGTTTAATTTGTAAAAAAAGGAAGATTGACAGAGTCTTTTTCTTTGTCACATTGATGTGATATTTTTCATCTGACATAGTGAACCAGAGAAATATTACCTTCATCTCAAAGCGTCACGCTCAACATGAACAAACTAAAAATGTGATATTGATTGTCGCAGTAGTTTCTTGTGCTCTGTGGAGAAGATCATGGCATGTGTGAGCTCTGCTATTCATGTTTCATGGACTCTTTGTTTGATAGTTAAAGAAATTAAAGTGGTCATTAAAAAAATTCATGCGGACATAAATTGACAAGAGTTTGTGCTCAAATTAAAGAAATGTGCACATTAAGCTGATACTTGCTTTGATCTTCATCAAATATTTTCACCATCTTTGTTTTATGATGTCATTTTTTTCATCCTGTTGAATGCAATAGCCTCATCATCTTTTCTGGGTGCTTTTCAGAGGACAAGGTTGTCAATTGGTAGCTTTGGTGATACTAACTTAAGTGAGTTAGCAGCTTTCACCTCATATGCTTTGGCCTTCCCTAATAATTTTCTTGCTTTGGTGGACACATATGATGTAAGTGTTTCTAGTTCTCGCTGAAGTCTTTGTATGTTACACCTTATATGCTTGTACTCGTGTGTTTATTTTGTTTACCCTGCTATATCATACCCTGATGTTATGGCTGCTTAAACATTGAGCTTTCCCGACGTAATCTTTCTACTATTTGCTCTTGGCTAGTCCCCTACTTCATCGAAATGATTGCACATTACCGAAGTGGCCATCATTCACTTGTCAATCAGTTACAGATATTTATGTTTCTAAAAGTCTTTGCGTTTCCTTGTGTTTGATAGAGATTATGTCCAACTTCTCAGGAAAAAAAAAATTACTGACTTGGCTGGGCAATTAGTTACAGATTCATTGAAATATCATTATAGAAAGAGTGCTACATGACTTTTAAGGTAACCTGCATAATCAAAACCAAGCCAATGCCTGGGCAAAGAGGGGGGGGGGAGGGTGTTAAATGTACACCACCCTATCTCAGCATTTGATTTCAGCGTTTGAATTTTTGAGAGGCTATTTTCCTTGTATAAGCAATATGCTACTGCCTTCCATCGTCTATAATGAAGTGGAGGACAGTTTGGTGTGAAATTTTGCTAGATTTAATCCAAATCTGAAAAGAAAAAAAAAAAAAGCCTAATCAAACGGGTGGGATTAGGTATCCTGAATCCCTGATCAAGGAAAGATATGAGCAATGCCAAAGCTCTCTGTCAAATGAAAATGTGCCTTTAAATTTCCCTGTAAAATTAACTTGTTTGTGGTCATAATCACACTTACTGCTGATTTTAGTTTTAGACAAATTTAAGGTGCATGTGGGCACTTTTGGCAATTCACCCATTCACTCGGAATTTTTATTCCCGAGGAAAAGTGGAGGGCTACTTGGAGGAGATGGAGGCTGTTAACAAGTTTTTAACACTTTAGCATGTAGATGTAGTTCATGAATGATACATGGAAAACATTTTATTTTTGCTTGCTGTACACAAAGTTCCAGGAAGATATGACTTTATTAATTACTACCATATGATGTCTTCTGTTATGATGATATATATAAAAACTGCGGATTGTCTTCTGTTGTGGTGGGTTATTCTGTGTATCCACTCTGCTGAGGCAGGGTTAATTATTGTGATTTAATCTATATGCTGTGTCCTTCCATACTTTTATTAACAAAACACCAATTATTTTTCCCTAGGTTTTGAGGAGCGGCATTCCTAACTTCTGTGCAGTTGCTTTGGCTCTCAATGATTTAAGGTATGTAACGCATATGTATGAGCTAATTGACCGACTTTTCACAACTTGTGAATCTTCTTTGTTTCTTCTACTGCAGGCCAATAATGCTTTGCTTATCCTACGCTTTGTAAATGCCATCATGGTTGCTAATAACTAATTGATATAGATGCACATCTTGGTTTGTATTCAATTGGGAAACCTGGCGATCTTCTTTCATCTAAATGGATCTAGAGAATTTATAAAATGATCGTAACTATATGGATTACTTTACTTAGTCATTCGTAATGTTTCACTCAGGTACAAGGCAATAGGAATTAGATTGGACTCTGGTGACTTGGCATATTTGTCTTGTGAGGCTCGGAAGTTTTTTCAAGCAATTGAAAAAGACTTTGGAGTGCCTGATTTTGGAACAATGAGTATTGCAGCCAGCAATGACCTTAACGAGGAGACCTTGGATCATTTGAACAAACAGGTAACCAACTGCATGTCTGTTGCCTGCTTCTCAGCATAGCTGCTATGAACCAGCATATTATATCTTAACCTGAAAGTGTGTACGAAGAATTCTTTAAATGGTTGAATTGTTCCTCATGATATAGATCCCTTGTTTGTACCTGATGATACAGCTGGTAATATCTATGCTACTAACATCTGTTCCCCCGCGGGGAGAGGGGGGGTTCTACCTTAAGAAAAAGAGGAGTTATGATGACATAGAGAAAAGTTTGAAATGAAACTAGATAGTAGCCTAAAGCTAGATTTTTTTTGACAGTGGTGGGACTTGGAAAATACATTTAGGGGGCGGCAACAAGCTTGAATCCCCAACCCTTGGCTTCCAAATTGAGTAACTTTATCATTGTACCAACAAATGCTTTTCACACCTTTTCAGAAGCGTAACCAAGAGAGAGAATTGTAAGCCGATGTTGCTAACTTTTCTCATTCTTGTCACTGTTGGAGTAGAGGTTTGGCTACTCTAAGGAAAATTATTTGACTTCCAAAAAAGGGCAAATTTGGGCCATATGGCTAGTTTTACATGCTGAAAGGGTTATGATACAAGTTAATGACCAATTTGAACTTTGAAGCAATTCGTATATCTATATCTTTTCTTCACAGTGCACTGGTATAGTGGTAGCACTATTTCCAATCCACTCAAAGTCCTTTATTTTCTGTCTGCATTCAACCTTAGAAACAAGCAGTGTTGCATCATACCCGTCCTACATTCACAGAAGACCCTGCTACAGGAGTGCCCGCTGACCAGTGTCATTGGCCACTTGGCCGAAGTCTTCATAGATTGGTTCTTTTTAAGTCTCCCTTTCCTAAAACCTTTCATGGGTGTCTGAGTTTGTTATTGTGTGCCATGTCTTTTAATACGCTGATCAATTGATTACAGTAGCATTTCTGAGCTGATGTATGCTTCATGTTCTCTCCGGGCCTTGATATGGATTGGAGTGCGTGAAACACCTCCAGCCCAACCTGTCTGAACAATAGATTTGTAGCATGCATTTTGTTTTCACTTTTTGAAAGTTGTTTTCCTCATTCATCTACCATGAAGCTGTTAATAAATTGAGGGTACTTTTACCCATTAAAAGTAAGGAAAACTGCTATGAAATTCACTTTTATCAAAATATTTGTGTTCAAGGTCACATATGCATAAATTTGTATGATGTATGCAATCGCATACAGTTATCAGAACAGATATCTCAAATGCAGATATGTTCAGCAAAGTGGATGTATAGTAGTTTGGCCTTAAAAATATGTGATCAAGATCGAACTTTTTTGTTCATAGGTTGTAATTGGATGATTTTTGCATAGACAGGGTCATGAGGTGGATGCATTTGGAATAGGAACCTATCTGGTTACTTGCTATGCTCAAGCTGCCCTGGGTTGTGTTTTCAAGCTCGTCGAGATAAATAATCAACCCCGTATGAAACTGTCCGAAGACGTTTCCAAGGTTTGGTTGTGTTATTATTTAACTTTTATGGTGACTTCTGTCACTTTGTGATCTCATCTTGATTATCTGAATTCTGGTTTTTAGGTCTCTATTCCATGTAAAAAGCGATGTTACAGATTGTATGGGAAGGAAGGATATGCACTGGTAGACTTGATGGTTGGGGAAAACGAACCAGCTCCAAAGGTATGCACTAACCAATAAGCACCCCATTCTCACTAATCTGTGATTATATTTATCAGTGAGCTTCTTAGAGAGCTAATGCCTTGAGTTCTGATAGGCTCCCAACCAAGAGGAGACACTCTTTCTTGTCTTTAGCTTGGCATCCGAGAATGCTATGTTTCCATCTTCACACCCCCCCCCCCAACCAAATTTTTTTAAAAAAAAGAAGAAGAAGACATAAAAAGAGTGAAATGATGGCAGTCCAGTGGGAGAATTTTTTTGTTTGGGGGGGGGGGGTGGATATTTCACGATTTATCTAAGTTGTAACGGAAGCAAACTCTGAACTTGGTAGGGTGAGCAGCAGGTTTAAATGTTGTGGGCTGTGTCCTTATTGTTATTTTGCTGATTTCCATATAAATTGCATTCATTGTTTCTAAATTAAATCTGTATCTTGTTTCTAAAAGTAAATGTTGTATGTGTATGTCAAAACATGTTCCTAAAGATGAAGCAAAAATTATGAATTGCATCTAATTAACAGGTGGGAGAGAGGATTCTTTGCCGTCATCCATTCAATGAGTCCAAAAGAGCTTATGTCGTGCCCCAGCAAGTGGAGGAGCTATTGAAATGTTATTGGAAAGGCAGCTCAGGTGAGCTTAACATATTTCCTTCTTCATGAATATTGGCGAACTTCATTATTTGGTAAAGTGTTCAACCTAGTTTGGTTAAAGGTTGCTTACGCACGTTCCACCTGGGAAGTAGAAATCCACTCTTCCGAAGTCGGCTTCATCGTAGTCTCTACATCTTTGCGTAATAATGTTTTAGCTACTGTTCTTTTTCTGTTTTTTGGAGTGCAGAAAAAGTTAGAGAAGAGTTGCCACCTCTTAAAGACATCAGAGATAGGTGCATGAAGCAGATTGAGCAGATGCGTCCCGACCACTTGAGGAGATTGAATCCTACTCCATACAAGGTTGTAGAGAACATCCTCATTTTACTCTTCTGTTATATCAAAAATTATGAGTGCTCTACATTTACTAGTGTCCATTTTTTGAAACTGCTGGTGTTTTTCATCTAATAATGTGCATCCTCTGAAATCAGGTGAGTGTGAGTGCAAAGTTGTATGACTTCATACACTTCCTATGGCTCAATGAAGCGCCGGTGGGAGAATTGCAGTGAGGACATCTGGAGGTCGGCTCAACTTCCAAAATTCACGCTGAAATTGGGTGTCAATAGGGCCAGATGCTGAGAGGACATCAGGATAGGTGAAATTACACATTTCATTACAGATGATAGACTAGCAGTCTGTGTTGTAACTTAGAAAACCTTGCTCGAATTAGAAGCATTTGCTTCAAATTCCCTGTCCTTTTGGTTCCCTATCGCATGTACATTTTAAAAAACAATGAGAGAGAGAGAGAGAGAGAGAGAGAAGAAATCCCCCAGTTTTGCTTCCTCCGTTTTTGCGTAGTGAATAAACCCTTCTGGAATTCGTTGGCTTAGCAACAATTGACATATGTTGAGTACCTGAATAAAGCAAGCCTCCGATTCAGGCATTTGTAATTGTAATCTTCTGTTCCTTGGCATTCCATCTGTCTTGTTCTATACGTTACAGAAGGTTGAGCTGCTGATTCAGCAACCTCATGGGCAAGGAGAAGTATTTGGTAGAATGCTCATAATATAATTTAGGACCATTGAAATTCAGAAAGATTGCATTTTACTCCTTCGCCAAGGTATAATGATCATTGTTGGGGTTTACACGCTACAGGTTGGCAATGTCGGTATAGCATTAGCAACGATGATGGTAGTGACTGAGAGCACGTACCCTGAAATATAGCGAAATCTCTATTTGCCAGTAAATTTCAGCCGATTGGTTCCAAAGGCCTAGTTTCAAATACCAACGACTTAGATTTCCATGTCTTCCTAAAACCCTCAAAGAAAAGAAGATGAAGTGGGGGGAAAACCACTAACATGATAGCAACTGAGAACCAGTGAGCAAAAACAATTCAATGGAAATGATGCTCTACTAGAATGGTAGATAATTATGTTATGTTGTCTAGGTCAAAAGGGCTTCACATATAAGTACAAAGTATTTACATTTCAAGAAATAAGTTACATTGCATTGTTGAGTACTTGCATTTTGCCAGTAACTTCAGGCAGTAACAAATAGATCAGTCAGCTGAACCCATCCATACGCACAGCGGTCTCGCAACTTCTGAGCTATATTTGCTGCTAAATCGACCATGGGCCTTACTCTAGCTAGTTCCTTCTCTAGTTGCAGTCTTGCGTTAACATCTACCTGCAAGCTCCGAGGATTAGTTGGGTTAACTTTCCAACTTTTCGAAGAGAATCAGATGAAATATAGATAAAAGGGTGTTACCTTGTCGATGCAGCGAACTGTATCAAGCACATGACAGAAGTATGTAAGCTGCTTATATAGATCCACTTCCGTATACTGTTGGTAGCAGACGATAATACATTAGAGGAATGTTGCAGATCTTCAGTCCATTCATCGGCTCTGTTTATTTCTTATGATTTCTGATTAGATCTTATGAGTTTAGATCATCTTTTTCAAACCGTAAGTCAGAGTCTCCTATGGAATACAACTCTATTTCTACACTAAATTTGAAGAACCTACCTTCCAAAAATAAAATTAAAATAATACATTGAAAATTATGACCCGATCATTTCAGATCCTATCAAAGCAAATAGAACAAAGTTATTGAGATCTTGACAATATGAAGACATTGTATACCTTTCTGACTAGCCTGCCATTGCAGTGAGGGTAGTTTGGACAGACTGTTCCTCTCTCGGAATCACCAATCACTCGTAAGTTAAGGCTACGAGTAGTGTATTTGCAAGTTTCATCATCACACTACAGGAGGGGGGAGTTCGGTTACAGTTGCAAACCTCAATTAAAGTAGGATCCCAAAACGAGGAATCAGAAGGCATATTTACCATCATTTGGCCCCTATAGTACATAGAGATGAACCGATCTGCTTGTCTCTTGAACTGAAAATGGAAGGCCAAATTTCATTAGTTATGCCGTGTCATCCAAAAGGATATCAGCTGTGGGTTTTTGCAGCATAAGAATGAGTTTGTTTAAGCTGTAGTCTATGTAGATAGCCCTACTACATTTAGGCGTGTTCTCTTAATCCGAATCTCTCTTTCATTTTTTAACTGAACCAGAAAAAGGTGATATCTTCAATTGGATAGGTTTTGATGAACCAAAGCTATTAACTATAGTATCGGGAATTCCATAAAGATTTGAATAAATCTGGATGGATTAAATCTGAATAAAGTTGGACTTTGTATAGACATAAGCTCAAGAGAACATGCCCTCCGGACAGTGTAGCCTATAGGTCGAGCAACTTTTATAAGGCTCAACAAATTAAGCTCGATGAGTAGAACTAGATTTCATTTAATATTTATCAGTGCAGATGAGGACCACAGCTAGACAAGAGGAGAACCACAAATCCTGCAAGCTATAGTATTAGGGACCTCCATCAGTTTACTGAAATTCGAGGGTTAATTAAGCCACAATTTCCAATTTACCTGATTGGCAATCATTACAGGAGATATTCTACCAACATCCTCTACCTCTGGACATTTGGGGCAACGTACTTTTAGCCAGATATCACTCGATTCATTTGGCTGCACCTCGTTGGGCTTCTGATTAATTGATTTACATAGGGAACTAAAGACAGTTGGGCAGTCAAAAGAGCTTGAGCAGCTGGGGCAAGATAAGACTAAAGGCTCACAGCCTTCATATCTGCAAGGATTCATTGATTGAGAACAGATCCGAAATCCATCAACTCAAGAAAGTAATAGAAAATTTGATTCCAAGCCTCAGGGACACTTTACCTTTCTTCATCATCGACCGAGCACAATAGTGAGGTGGAAGGATCATCGCTGGTGGTATCGATTACTTTAGTTTGAAACTGAACAACAGATAGGGAACATCAGCGACGTAGATCAGATGAAAGACATAACCACAGCATATTAGGGGTGGGGGGTTCACCTTGGATGGATCAAGTCCCAGACAGTCAGCTAAACGTGCAGGGTTTGTACCCTGGATTGAAGCACACAAACGTGAAATCACAGGATGAATCTGTACAAAGACCGACAGTTTCAATAAGAGATGCTCATTGTGTTTGACAGTACACTTGAAAATCTTGGTAGTGAATCAGAAACAAAACCTGTTGAGACAAGTAATAATCAATATCAATCATCCATTTTGAGTTGTCTCTTGTCAACTCATCAGGATGCCTAGCCCGTTGAGCAATGCCTGCTGACGTCCCTGAACTAGCCCCCTGTCCAAGACAGAGATACTCATGTGCTAAGGTGGCATTCTTAAAATGTAGGCAACAATCTCATGCTGCTGCAACTCTAACTGAAAAATAAGAATCCCAGATGGACAAACCTCCTCACAGCAAATAATATATGGAACTGTGTCACCAGCTGAGCAACCAGTGGAGTAACCATTCTGTTTTAGTCTTAATGCCACCTATCATAAGATAAATACCTATGCATGAGATATGATTCTCTGAGGATAACATCCAGGTCATGTTAAATGTTGTATTGAAGAGGTGGTGTAACAAGGGTTGTGATTCACCTGGACATGTGGTTGATTTTTGGCATCAGGATAAGCTTCAGGTGGCTTTGTTAATGACTTTGTAATGATATATTTCTCAAGAGCTATATCTCCATTCCTCATCTCCTCTTGAACCTGTTGAATACTCGGAAGTGCTTGGTCAGCACTGAGAGTTGCAAAGATTCTAGCCAGTCACCCTTATCCCTCATCTTATTGTTCCCATTATCACTAGTAAGTATTACTCCTGACTAGGGCCAAAACTTGAGTCTTTAGTAGTTAAATTTAACGAACACAAGTTTTTAACAAATAGACACCACATTGTGCCATTATGATCACAAATGACAATTTCGATCATGCCAATCCAAACAAGTAGGGATCCTACCTCTTTTCAACAAATAATTGTAATTGCATTATTAAAGCTAACAGACTTCACCTTCATTAGCGATATGTGTATTGATTCCACAACATCCTCGCACGACCTGTAAGGGAGGAAAGCACAAACAAAATTTGGATGAGATCATAAATACTAAAAGAGTAAAGTAGAATTAAACTTGCCCACTGTTAACAACTAAATAAGATCACGCATTTGAATAGCTTGGAAGCAAAGCACAAATATAACCATTACCCTCCAGACAGTATTTGGCTTAAGCAGAAGTCTCCTAGTTCTTTCGCTAACAAGCTCCAATCACGACGTACCATATCAAGACCCTTGCGTTCAATTACCTGAATTGACCATTACACATTTATGCAAATGTTGCAACTGACATCAAACAAGTCAAGAAGGTCAATATAGCTACCTCATATGGTGTTGTACCCCTGAATTGCAATTTGACAGCTGCATATTTCTTCTTTTTGAGAAGCAGCATTCTCTTGTATAGCCCATCCAGATCAATTTCCAAACAC